>JASGAT010350860.1:0-10064 GCA_030220025.1 Chelon auratus | reverse complement strand
CATTCTCCCTCTCTCTTTATCACTTCCCTCCTTCTCTGCCTCCTCCCACTCGCTCATTGGGCTGCAAAAGAACTGATAGCGGCGTGTGCATGCGTGTGATTTTAAGCCGGTTTCCAGTGACTGTAAGGAGACCTCATCACCTGGGATACCTTTCATCCACCTCCCCGCCCTCCTTTTCTCTCTACACCCCCTGTCTCCTTTACACGTAACGTGGGTGACATGAGAGCACGAGGGCGCTGCGTTCACCCACTGTGCTGCTGTTCAGTCAAATGCATTATCCATGCAGTGACGGGGTCAGGGATGGCAGATGGCAAGAGGGGTTGTTGTATATGGTCTGCGCATAACCGGGGCGTGGGGCTATTTCCGTAGAGGGTGCAATCCTCACAATCTCTTGTGAGTCCACCGTGACCCAAAAAAGCTTTGCGGGTGAAGGCAGAAGAAGTTACAGCGCTGCTCCTGTCCTACATCTGATCCTGCATCCTCATTATTTGAGCGAAACATTCCCTTCTCTTTTCCACCACAATCATTTCCTGAATTATTTATACAGCCGCTAAGACCAGACACAAAGCAGGAAAATGTATTAGGGTCAAGTCGGGCAGAAATTGCCTGCAAGAGTGAGCCAGATTTGGGGCATATGCGTAATATATGGCATTTTGATATGAATGCTGGAGTGTTATATTGCAATGGCAATATAACAGATTTAAATAAGGACGTTCCTCCAAACACAACCGATAAAGTTAAGTGAAAAAGAGCCTCCACTCAACCAATCTGCATGACAATGACAGATTTGCCTGTTGGGGGTATGACAGACATGACCCCTCCCTCTCTTTTCACTTCATTATAGATTTATTGGCGCGGCTATATTTTACCGCCCCGAAGGCACGTTTTTCCTGATCTCTTTTGAGTTTACAGATGTGAACAGCAATAGAACAACAATAGGTGTAGCTTTATATAAAACATATAGGGGTTATCACACAAAATGTTTGCCCAGGCTATCTGAGCCTCATACTCACAGTTATCTCTGCTAGGCAGCCATGAAGCAGAGCTGGGCAGGTCAAAAGGTCGATTAAAGAAACACCCTTGCCTGTTTTGGTGTTACAGTTCACTGAAGTACACCATCACTGTTCCAGCAAGAGGGGCAAAAAGAAAAGAATTTGTCTATTGACCATTTGTTCTAAAATACTGTAGCACTACTGGTTAAAGAGCCTCTTTTGATTTGAAGGTAAATCAGCTCAGTTCAATTAATTATTATATTTTCTTTGTTATCGTGTGTTTTTTTCTAGTCAAGGCTAAAAACTATGATATAGTATCTTACATTATTGTCAATGACAAGGTTTTATTTGCTATTTGTCAATTTAGGACTCTCCCAGACTTCCCATTTGGATAAATGGTGGAAAAAATAGTTTGTAATGCTAAAAAGGGTTTACAATGACAATACTAGTCTTAAAGCACAGGGTCATTAAAATGAAAGGCCAGAAGCCGCATAAGTCATACCGCCTTAATTGTTCGCATCTCAATTCATTCTATTGTTTACGATGAATGTGTAAGGATTACTCTACAGGCTATCAGGGCTCATCCTATGAAGCTACGGATAATGTAATTTCTTGTCAAAATCCACTGACATTTCCAGATTACCTATAAACCCATTTTATCTAGACAAAGCTTGTGTCATTCACCCGCTCGCCCACATATATAAATATGGAAACCGATTTCTGCCAGTAGAAATGATGATGAAAATAACTACGAAAGTCACTCAAGATAAAAACAATAAATGTGCAATGTGCTGTTATAATTATGAGATAAAGGTCACCGCTCTGACTCAGTACGTGAAACCTGAGAAAACCTATTAAGTAAAGTTACTTAAGTAAGAGTCAAGATTATTGTTATGTCATGATTAAAAGTGATAATTTTCTCTTGCTAATTCAAAATGTTGAGAGAGGTCACACTGTTAATCAGAATAATAAAACAGCTGTTCCCTACTTACAATTATTTTTGCATTTATTAGCCTAAGTCAAAATTATTGGATAATAAAATGGAAAATTAAAACTACAACTATGAGGAAAAGGTCTGCATTATTTTTTGGAAGAGTGTAAGATGGCAACTTCTGTCAAAATTATGGAATTTAACTAATTTAGCTGTAAAATAATAACTCTGAGATAGAAAATCATGGAAACATCAACATTTTTTTTATGTTTGCAGCAAATTTAAATGTCGAAATCATAAAGCGTTGATATTATGTTAGTAATTTAGAAATAAATCAGTCAAAATTATGAGAACTTAATCATAATTAAAACCCTTATTTAACTTGATATTTTATTTTTTTGTTGGCGCATGTGGGCCTCCATAGCCAAACCGTATGCAAAATATCAACATATGATTTGCTGCTGCACTTTAGCAGTCCTCTTTTATCTCCATGCCAAGTTCACCTCACTGAAAGGTCAAAATGTCTACTAGTGACTCCAGCTGGAGTCAGAAAGCTTGGACAGAGAACTTTTTGTTAACTGGTGCGTGTTAATTCAAAACCGTACAAATAGGTTAAGGGCGATGACTGTAAACAAGCCGATACGGCGCCTGAGAGTGTCCATGTCCATCACAGTACGAGCGTCGGACTGAAGCTCTCCTCCGAGAGCCCGTCTGCTGCGCATTTACAAACCTGGCCTGCTTGTAGCATCTCTCCAGTGCAGAAACAGAGTGCTATGGATTTTCTGTCTGAAGCGCTGACTGCTTGCTTGCTTGCTTTCACGGGATGCGCTTTTAATAAGTCGCGAGCTATAGAGGATGCATTATGGCGCAGTTATGCTGCGTTATTATGATAGGAGTGCGCACCGCGTTGCCTATCTATTTATCACCGAAGTTCAGCTGCTCTCTGTGCCGATCCGGAATTTAAAGTAGACAGTATGGGAACTCACCACTTGAGAGGATCTTGGCTGTCATGTTTCCAGTGTGAGATTAAAGTTCCCTGTTCCCGGAGTGATCCACATGCATGTAAAAGCAGCTCGGCTCTCCTGTGCCATCAGGAGAGTGGCCTCTTGGGGATAGCCAAGGCCTGTCCTGCCCACAACTGCAAGGGGTGGATTTCACTTGCTAATGAGCCAACCACCTTATCTTCCAGCCATTCATCAAAGTCTGCCCTGCGAGCTGGCTGTCTGTGAAGTGAGTTCTATCATCACAGTAGATTAGGTTTAAGTATACTCCCACCATTTTAGTCAGTGGGCTTCTGGGTAACCTCTCCTGGACAATGATTAACATTGTTGAGCTAAATGTCTCATGCCCAGCAAGTGTTTTACAGGTCCCCTGCAGTGAGGAAGTGAAATGGAGTATTTCTTATTAATATGAACCATGTCAGTTAAGCATTTAAATGCAGGTCCCACCAGCGTTTCTAAAGCTGCGGAAACACATCATTGTGGGAACTGTTCTCCAGCACCACCTGTAATCCAGACACTATTCCCCTTGCATACCCCCTGCTGACAGTGCATTACTGCAATCGCCCTCAGTCTTTTAAAAAAAAATCCACTGGTCATCAGGCATCAGTCAGATGTTTTAGCAAGTTTATTGAACATCAATGACACGTGACCTGGAAGGGGGCATTTACTCACACTGAGATGTGAAGCCCAGCTGAAACGCCTCACTGAAGTTCATTTTGGTTGGGTTGGAATTGTATAGAAAAAAAGGTAGCACACATAAAACAAAGAAAAAATTGTTCTTAAGAACAACACAAATTAGAAAAACTGATAAATAGACAAAGAGTGAAATTAGAAAGAAATGTCGGTCTTCAGCGTCGAGCAGTGTTTAGTGCAGACACAGATACATTACATTTATATGAAGTTATCTCTACAAATGCAGCTTTTTACATGTTTACGTTGAAATTGTGATAATTCCACACCAAGTTCAACAGTTCAGTCCGTTGTAATGTGTCCTGGATTACATAACATCGTACAGGTGTTCCTATTTTTATACGGTACACCCACTGTATTTTTTACTAAATCCAAGTTGGATTATCCAACACATCTAAAATAATGTGACTAATAAGGTTTCCAAAGAAGCTTCTGAGTAACTGGAACTCTGTAAACACAATATTTACAGCTAGATATCAAACAATAAATCAACAGTCGTTGCATGATACTTGCAGATAAAATCGTGTCAAAATGAAGGTAAAAACTCTTAAAAGACACAATCAGATGAAGACGGATGGATCAGTTTTCAGAACCGGCAGTAGCTTGAGCTGTTGGACCTCTGACTTCCTGCGATTCTTGGGACAATTTTTTGAAGTAGCGTTCAGCCCGTAGTTCCTCAAAGCAAAATTCAGTGGCGCCACTGAGCAGCAGCTCTTTACAGTACATGCTCTGCTCCTGAGGTTTTCCCGATTCTGCCTCCTTCTGTTGCTGATGATGATCCTGTAGTCTCTTGAGAGGAGTTTCCTCTCTGCCCAGCTTGCGCGCCGACAAAACCGTGTTCACTGCTGGGTTGATCTTGCATGGAGTCCTGAAAGCGGGGTGGAATGGTGTACATTTAACTTGAAATGGCAAATCATAACAATTTAAAGGATGTAAAATAACAGTCTTTCCTAACATACAAATGGTGGATGAATTAATTTAAGGAAAATTAAGCTCCTGTCTATTATCAACCAGTTTTGGTGCACGTTTAACAATTGACAAATAAAGATCATGAAAAGAAACTGCAGGGAATGTTTATACTTGTAGTTACTCACATTGTTGGAGGTTGGTCCGACTCCTCAACAAATGGCTGGAAGGTGGGCTTGGGAGGCGGTGGAGCCATAACAGTATGTCCAAATTTTGTCTTCTGGGGCATCTATGATGCAGATTTAAACAGACAGAAAAGTCTGAACTTTCGATACTGGATTTGAAAGTTCACATTCAAATCAACATACAAAGAGTCCGTTCTCGCATACCTTGACATCACACCATTTTTCAGGCCTGTGCTCATTCTCCTTTGCCTTAGACGTGGGAGGAGCCATCCAAGACTCCAACTTAGGCTCTGATGGACCAGCGCTTTGAGTTTTGTTCTCATCAAAAATCATCAACTGAGTGTTTGAAGCACCACCGCGGACAGGGACGCCACGTGACTGCAAGCCTCCTGAAATACCTATCCACAAACGCATCAAGAATGTAACATCATTTTCAAAAACTAATGCTCATGTTTAAAAGGTCCTGGAGCACTGGCAACATCGGCTCAGCATTTGTACATTGCCATGCTTACTTCTGATCGCCGACCCAGTTCTGTTGACGGGGACAATGGTCTTTTTCTTCCCTCTATGTTTGAGGTCGGCTAGAGAAACTCTCTCGGGTTCTGCGGGCTCATCATCGCTACTGTCCTCCTCCACGTCCATCATCACCTGCCGGGTCACACGTGCCTGCAGTGCCCTATAAATTTAAACACACAAATTTATCAGAATTGTGATTATGATACAACTGTAGAGGCTGGGAAAACATTTCCCTTTATGAACTGAGCTTGGGTCCATACTTATGAAACTGCAGGAGCTTATCATGTGGCTCAGCACTCTTCTTGAACCCCTCTTGATAGACCTGGTCTGCTTTGCGATAGTTTCCCTGATCCTCATACTTCTCAGACCAAGCGATGTAGAAGGATGCCTGTGTCACTCCTATTCCTTGTGCCTGCATGTACCTGTAAATGTCCAGGGGCTCCGGGCAGTTCTGTGCCTGATATACACATGTAAGGCAAAAGTTAATGATGCAGTGTTAGCTTGTCAAAGTAACAAACATAAATAGAGGATACTACACTAGAACTAATGCACATACAAATTTGATCCAGAGGTCAACATAGCGGGGGTCATTGTGATAATTTTTTTCCTCTGTAAATCTGGTCACAGCTCGTTCCAACAGTGTGGCAAGGTTGCTCTCCTTTCCCCCCTGAGGGAAAGTTTGCTCCGTCCACTTAATATACCTGTAAAAACAGAACAGTGTTAAGAAGGGCAGATTTTAGAACATCATTTTAGCATACAATTTGCTGTTTGTACATTTTACTTACCGATCCCAAACATCGAGGGGATCATCTCCGTCATACATGCGCAGCTCAGACTCAAAGGCCCTGGAGAAACAAAGAAGTGAATCCTTTCATCATTCAAAAACGGCAGAGAAAAGTGTCTGACAGACAGCCAGACATTTTGTCACCCATTCAAGTGCAAAGTTTAACAGATTATCCATACTGTCTCTGTTGATTGATCGCAGAGATGGCTCCCTCTTGCTGTTGACTGAGAGCCTGGTGTAAGTCTGATATGGCTCTGCCTCGCCTCAGCGGCTGGATATTTTCTTTGCTTAGCTCCCATTCCACATCTCCTCCTTCTGCCATCGTGGCTGGACTGGATGCCTACAGGCAGACACACAGACATATGTTACTTATCTCACCATTTAATGTATATATAGCTATGTATTTTTAAATTCAGCTTATAGTGGGTCCAGAGAACAACAAAACAGCAAGAACGAGGAAAAGTTTAGAAGGATCGCTTTAAAGGCAGAAATAACAAATCAGTAATCTAAATTTGTATTTATCAAGTTAGTCACAAGCAGTTAATCCTCTACCATCAGATCCAAGAATATTGCTAAAATCTGTAATTATTCTAACAAGCCAAATTTTCTGGCCCGGCCTATTCATTTAGGGTTTAACAGTGTGTAGATTTCTGTTGCATTTTAACTGTGTCCTTTTTTGCATCTTTCTGCGTTAATCTATGGTTAAATACCACAACACACTTCCATGTATCAAATCTGTCATGCAGTTACATCCACTTGGGGTTGACTTTATGAACATAAACCAAACCGACATGACTGTTTAATTTGATCGTTATATGAATATCGTTGAAAACTCAGTAACGACGACAATTAAAATGTAGCAACACAGCATTACAACTCAAAAATGAAATAAAGTTTATTGTGGATATTGTCTGACGAGTGAAAGGCAGCTGGTGTTCCCAGTGTCCTTGTTGCTAACATGCGTGACGTGGGGAGCTAGCACACTAGCTAGTTCATATTAGCTTTAGCTCGATAGACTTTTTCGTTCGCTATATTAGCAAAACATACCAGTCATATATAAAACAAAACGGATAATCGATTAAATGTTTTTTTCATACCGCTTTTAAGACTGTTTTATCCAGATGACCGTAGTAACGACTCTGTAGCAGGAAAACTGTTGAATGGAGGGCTGCTCTGTTTTGAACAAGGACCGCGAGACGATTTGGGGAAAGCTGATTGGATGAATCAGAAACAGGAAAACGTAAATGTACGTCACACACTGGTCACACACCACTTCTTCCGGGTTGGTTCCTGGTTTGAGTATGACAACATAGGAAACCTGAAAATAGGCGGCTAGCTGCTAAATCATTGTCCACTGAGTCGCTTTTCTTTCCATGTTTACCACGCTAGAGTAATATTAGTCTAGTTGTAACTGCCTGTCTGATGACTGTCCACACGTGTCGGAATGGACAGCCGTTGTTATTGTTGTGCGTCAAAATTTAGTCTCTTCAAGAAGGAGGTAAGCTATTTCTGACTATTATTAAACACTATATATATAGTTAAACACATTAAACACTATATATATTACACGTTTTTAGTAACGTATGATGTGTTTTTTACATTTCAATGTGTTCATAGCTGGGCTGTAAGAGCTGCGGCCGATCCTTCTGCTCCAGTTGTTTGACTTTCAGTGCTGTGGTGCCTCGCTGTGGTAACACCCAGCAGAAGGTCTGCAAGCAGTGCCATGGTAATCTGACAAGGTAAAACTCAAGCCATGCCAAGCAGTAAGACAGAAAAGACTGTAGTCATAATTCTTTAAAGCCTCTAGCATTTTTTTCCCCGCTGTTTTATTTTTAGTGGGGAAGCTACAAACAGTGCTGGAAGATGGTCCCCTCCTGAAAATTATAAAAAGTCAGTGCAAGATCAGATTTGGGCAAAGAAATTACACTTTGTCACTACAGATGTTTCATAATATCTAAAGTTCACATGTCTTCCGTAGACGGGTCGCTGCACTTGAGGCCAAACAGCAAGGACAGTCGACGGTGCCTGCTGCTCATGGGGGGGTTAGAAACAGCCGAGGAGACCCTCTACCGCCAAAAGGTCTCAGTAAAGAAGATCAGGCTATTGCTGAAAGACTCCAAAAGCTCAAAGAAGACACGACACCAAGTAATGACATTTTTTTTTAGCAGATACGATTTAGATTTTTACTGACACTTTCCGTACTAACACCCCCCCCCATCTTTCCTTTAGAGTCTATCCCCTCTGAGAAAGACCTCGAATCTCGCCTTGCTGCTCTAAAAGCTCCCAGCCAGCCTGTACCTTCTACCAAGGAGATGGAGGACCGTCTGGCAGCTCTACGGGGACAACCTCCACCTTCTCAAGCTTCTCCACCTGTGAGCCGAGTCTCTTCTTACTTGTTTGTGACGCCTTGCAGTACAGCTGAAGTATTTGATGTTTTCTAGAAGGAACTGCATGCTCAGCAGTTTGCTGCAGTTGCTTACAGGCATATGTGCTGGTGTTCTCATCTGCACAGGTGCATCAGCCTCCAGACAGCAGGACTCAGACTGAACAAGCTAATGATTTGATTAATCAAATGACAGAGGAAGTTGCCATTGACAACCAGCAGTCAAATCCTGAGCGCAGTAAGATATTACTTGACTTTATCCACATTCAGTTAATATGTAATGATGCAGACACACTGCGGTCTTGCACAGTCAAAATTATATAACGTCTGCATTTTCACACCTAAATAAGCGTCTGGACTGCTCTGTTACAAATGTGCTGAAACCTTTTATTCCCTCCGCAGGTGCTGATAGCCGTATGAACGATCTCAACAAGGGGGAGGGGGGAACATTGGATGAGAACTTAGAGGAGAACCAGGATGCAGTCAAGCAGTTGGAGGCTGAGAAAGCACGTGTGCTAGAGGAAGCCATGGAGGAGCTGAGGAAGGAGCACCATTCCCAGGATCAGATCCTGCACATGGCCAAGAGGCTGGCGGAGCTGAAGGGCCAGGACCCAGACAAAGGTGCATAACATGCAGAGTTTTTAGCACACCACTCCTTTTATTTTATCTTTTATCAATAGTTTTACACCAGAATTTCAGAAAATACAACGTCACGTTGAAAGTGTTGCCATGACAAGTCTTAATCAGCTAGTGCATCACAAACTGATTACTTTTAGTTACCAAGGAGGACTTCCAGCATCCTGACAGCGAAGAGGAGACTGAAGAAGAAGCTGTGATGAGAGTGTTGAAACAGGTATATGGTGTAATAATAAAAATAAACATTGTGATGTAATGAAGATGATATCGAGTCTGTCCGTGCAACCACAAGGGGCTGCTATTTTGCCATTTAAGCTTGTTCTAAGGTTCTTCTCTTTCCTGATTTTGGTTTCAGCTCTCAGAAGAAGCTGCACTGGATGAGGCCAGCGGGTACAACATACCTTTAGAACAGAGCGGCCCAAGAAACAGAGAACAGAAAAAGACTGCAAAGAAACCGGTACTAGATAATACTCACAATGTAAACTCATAATTATTTTTCAGCCGTTTGAGTGAATAACATTTAAATCCTTGATTTTGGGTGTTTTCAAGACCCCAGCTCCTGCAGCCAAGAGCAGGGGTTCGGCAGCTGCTGTAGCACACGAGCCATCGGACAGTGACGAGGATGAGCTTCCGTGGTGCTGCATCTGTAACCATGACGCCACCGTTCGCTGTCACACCTGTGATGGAGACCTGTACTGCAACCGCTGCTTCAGGTAAACACTGATTGCGTTTACATCCGCACCAGCATCCTGGTTATGTTATGTCTGTGATAAGGCCTTTAGATTGAACAAGCAGGTTAATCTGTTTATCCATATCCCTGCATGCAGTAGTTTTAATCTGCCATTCCTCCAGCTGCTAAGCAAACTATATCAGAATCAGAATCTATATCAGAATCAGAATCAGAATACTTTATTAATCCTTCAAGGAAATTGTTAAATAAATTCATTTGATTCTGCATGTTAAGATAAATGGCCCTGATAAATGCCAACATTGGTTTATGGATTTGGCCACATAGTAATCTGTCTTTAGTGTTTTCCAAG
>JASGAT010350859.1:0-11933 GCA_030220025.1 Chelon auratus | reverse complement strand
GCTTACACATTTTTTTTTTTTTTTTTAATTTAAGGGATAATCACATCATGAAGAAAACAAGCCATTGGCCATTTGCTGACATTTTAATTGTTTAAAATGTAATGGTAGCGCAAACTCCTCTATTCCCTTCGTTTGACTTTCCAGAGGCCTGTTATTTAAAATTTTCCATCAGGTAGTTTTTGAGTTTTTCTGCTAATTGGTGCAAGACAGACTGCTGGAGAATTTTCACATTAACCATAGACAAGTGCTGCAAAACCAAGCAATGAACAATAGAAGCTAAAATCCTCAATAGACCTGCAGATGTGGTGATAATTCTTTCTTTTTTTTCTTTTTCTTTTTTTTTTGTTACTGTCAGCAATGTTTTTTCACAGAACATTTTGTCATTTCATTCATTGTTATACAAAAAAAATCCCACTCACTGTTCTTAACTGGAGCTTCAACGTTAGATTAACCCATTCTGTACAAAACACACGCAGGTAAGCTTTTGTTCTCGAGTCGCTTTTTTCCTAAGAAAATAAATAAATAAATAGAAATCATGACACAGAACTGAACTGGCCAATAAATACAGACCCAGGCCTGTCTGATGAAGTCTAGACTAAATAAAGAAAAAATGACAACTCTGCAGGACGTCTGATCATTTAGGTGCCGGATTTTGATATTTGGGTCTGGAGCAGAGGGAAGCCGTGATCAGCAGGTTAATAAGTCTTTTAGGAAGTGACAGAGGACACCGCCACTGGAGTTTTCAAACTGTGCACATCCTGTTTGTGATGATAGGATGCAGACAGGCAGATAGGCCATTAGTCGCTGCATTATAAACCAGTGCAAATGTGTGAATGAGATACTGAAGACACAAAGTGTAACTTGTGATTTGTAACAAATCTCCTTAATTCAAAATTTCCTGTCCTGTTGCCACACTGCACATTATTTTTTAGGTCTGCGCTGCAGATGTTGACTGTCACCCTGGATTTTTACCAACGATTTGCTTTTTTCTGGCAGTACACCATTTAGTTCAGGAGACTGATCAACACCAGGGAGCTGCCTAGTACAACTGCAAGCCACTGAGCAGCAACACTCTGTAGGAGGTCTGGTTTAGGTCACTTGCTCTCAGGCAGCGTTTAGATATATAGGATTGTTTTTTAATTAAGTTTGCCCTGCAAATTTTCACAGCCAGTCAGAGGAGTCCATTAGCTTTGTCCTAACAAGAGTCTTTGGCTTTGTGACCCAAACACTTGGAAGCTGTTACTTGATGTAGCCAAAGCATTATTTTGATCACAGTAATGTCTTTTTCCTGGGCGAACATTTTCAAGAAAGCTCATTAAAAAATTGTAAATGAATTATAGTAAACTGAATGTTGTTTAGCTTTATTCCAGTATTCCGAATGATCAAAGATCAAAATCAGAAATCAAAAGTTTCAAAATGTCCACAGAGGGGACACAACCTAAACTGAATACTCATCAGCCTTACAGTTTTTTCAAAGAAAACATTCACGCATCGGGAGTCATGGTTCTGAGTTGTAGTCACAAAAGCAGTTTGTGAAGTTACACTTGGTTTCCTTTTGGGACACAATCTGAGCCATTTGAAATACTGCATTTCCTCCAAGTCCCAGCTGTGCAGAGTCGGTCCCAAAAGAGGCCCACCTTCTGTCTGTTCTTTGTCACTTTAGTGCAGTCAAGTTACTCGATGCCCAACACATGAAAAGCATGAAAAGCCAGCAACAGGAACCATCATGTAATCTAGGATCCCTGCAGAATGCAAGGCAGAGACATCCACTGTTGATAATGATTTTGCCAGGAGCAACATGTAAGCTTAGCAGAGCTTACGGTTATATACACTGCTGTGATCTTGTTTTATCTGTTACTGGCCTCACTATTTATGGATAACCTGATTGAGGGTGTGTACACATCCAAGTAAGGCTAAATAAAACATAATAAAACATGTCAAATATAAACTTTAGAACGACTGTAAATGTATGTTTTTCAACTATTTACCTCTCTTGCTCTGATAATAAGTGGCCAGCCAATTTGAAAATGCAGAGCTTCCTTTGCACATGTCACAAGTCAACCGATGACATGCCACTTTAAAGGCCAGGATGTCCCCTACGTGGCACAGCAGGTTTCAGTTATGTTGCTATGTTAAATATGTTTTTGTTGTTGGATTATTCATATTTTATGTATTATATGAAAAAAATATTGCATATTTGTCTTACTGTACAATGAAGAAGTGCTTACAGCATGCAGTAATTCCTCCTTTCTTGCTAGTGCTGTCAAAGAGAACTCCAACTCCAACTCAGTAGTATGACCTTTCAGCATTTTAGCCTATAATTTCAGAGAAATTGTACTGCGATTTACTGTAAGCAGAACACCAGCAAGCAACGTTGGAGCAAAGAAACTAGTTGAACGTTTATGATTAAATTAGTTGCATGAACAACCAACTAAATATACTAAGGTCATAAATGAATGCTGCTGACTGATGACAAGGACTGTTGAGAAAAAGTAATCAAGTTCAGTGCAGCAATAGAAAGAAAATGCAGACAACAGTGCCATCTGCTGGACACTTTGAATCTCCATTAAACCGTCTGTTTCTTTAGTTTAAAGGTATTTAACTGCAGTACCGGTTACACACAAAGCCTTAATTTAAAAAATATAGAGACTAGGATTGTCAAAACATACAGTTATCTGCTCCAGCAGCTTATGATGCAGGGTTTGGTTTCGATTGGAAAATCGATTTTGATTTAGACTTCAGACCACAGATGTGTACTGTACATGACATGAATATGCGATTTAGATTTCACATAGAATATTTGTCAGTCTTAAGGGACAAATAAGGAACAATTTTATGTTAAACTTCAATAATATGAATTGGAAACTAAACTTGTTAAGAATATGTCAGAAGAAAGAGGAGCATATGCTCTTGCGTTTTTATATGGACAGATTTGACATACACTGATCAGCCACACCATTAAAACCACCTTGGTAATATTGTGTAGGTCTCCCTTGTGCCTCCAAAACAGTTCTGACTCATCAAAGAATGGACCTGTGGTGTTTGACAACAGAATGTTGTTAGTGGGGGCCTTTGGGTCCTATGGATTGAGGAAAGGGGCCTCTGAGGATCATTCCACAGATACTTGATGAGTTTGGGATCTAGTGAATTTGAAGGCCAGGTCAACACCTTGTGCTGTTTTTCATGCTCTTTGAGTTGTTCCTAAACTGTTTTTGTGTAAGTTTCTGTGTCAGGCTGCATCCTGCTGGGGATGGCTGCTGCCATCAAGGAGTGTCATCGCTATGGGGTGGGGGTGCCTGGTCTGGTCTAGGTGGATGGTACGCGTCTAAGTAACATCCACATGAATGCCAGGTCCAAAAGTCCAGTAGAACATTGTATTGTCACAAGATGGTCAATGTTATTTACTTCTCATGTCATTGTTTCTAATGTTGTGGCTGACCAGTGTACTTCTTCAAAGGGATGTTTAAGAGTTCAGGCTTGTTCTACAATTGTATTTAGGCTGAGGGCTGGGGGTTATGAATGCTGTTGAATTGACTAAGTTCGGGTTTGGAGACATGGAATGAATCACATTACAAACGTGTGATTTGAAAAGTCTAATTAGGGAAATGTTTCAGCAATAGGCTGAAGATCAAGCAGTGTGAGTAGCTGAAGGTTAAAATTAAAATGCATCTTTTTTTGTGAGCAGCAGATGGCAGTATCCTTCACCGACGACCTGAGAGCTCAGCTTTATGGGAAAAGGAGCTGGGAATGTGCTGCTATTATAATCCAAGAAATTATGGTAAACTTCTGGTGGCAATATTTTACCAGGAAATGGGTTTTTTGGTTTTGTGTGTACTCCCTTGAATACTGACATTACTCATGTTAATTGGCCATGGCACACTATTTTGCAACACTACTGGCATTTTATTGAACAGACTGAGAAAACATTAGTGACTAATGAAGTACTCACAACGAGTGACACAGATTAAATTGGGCATCTTTGGGAATGTAAGAAAATAGCCTTCATGTGAATATTTAGTCACAAGGAATTCCTTCTCATTGCAACACTAATTACAAGGTTTTTTACAAGTTTTTTTTACAATTACAAGGGGATATGTGTCTCATCCTGATTTTGAATCATCCTTTTCAATATGTAGTCTATAGATCATATGAACTTTTTCACACTTTTGCTTCCAGCAATGTAGTGTCAATACTGCTGTCTTTTTTTTTTATAACATTACTATTGATTTTACTACTTATTCTTGTTTTCTTTGTATTTGTGCAATGTTTAGATGAAAAACTGCAAAGGCACCAGCGTCAGTAAACCTTTAATTTTATTATCCATATGTAATATCTGTATCTTAATAGTAAAGACAGAGATACAGCAGGAGACAGTAAAACAAAACATTTTACATTTTATTTGCAAGTAACTTCACAGAGGTTCTGTGATGTGTAGCCTTTATTTATTTTCCCTTTCTCTAGTCATTTGTAATTACAACAATTAGAGAAATGATCTATGAGTTCTAAGCTGCTCAGAAATAAACGGAAAACAGCAGACACACAATAAGAGCATAGTTTTCAAACTTTTACTAGATACAGATGCTCGAGCTCATCAAGAGAGATATATATTTCTCAACTTTGGTTTCCAAGTCCCACTCATTCATTCCGTTAATAACCAGACTCCCCGCAACACCTTCAGACGTGAACATGGAAGACCCTTCTGACCTGCACGAACATCTGGATCCTCTTTATACAAACTCACGCATGCCTGTGTGTGTGTTGTATTATGATGTGATGAATATGTAGTAAATATGATGTCTTACCAACTACTTGCTGCCAGCTTCTCAAACTGTCTCTCTTCATCACTCTGTTGATCCTGGTTTTAATTCTCTTCTTTAATGGAGAGCCCTTTTAATCTGCACCACTGTGTGCGTGTGTGTATTGAGAATTTGATATCAAAGGCACATCTGAGGCATTTCATACAATCATATGTCCACTTTGTGTCTGTCCCTTGTGATTAAATATTACTCTGTGTTCTCAGTATTTGAACTGACATGAGGCGGCATCATAGTTCAGACTCAGAGACAGGATGTAAACACACCACCGATCGAAACCACTTCTGCAGTAGTAGTTTATTTGTTCCAAATACTATCGTTTGTTGAGTAGCATCTGATTTTTACCTCCACACAATTAACTTTAAAGGATTTGAATTAAAACTGAACAGTACAGTTGATGTAAAATTCATGGGATTTGTAGTGAACCCAAAGTAACATGCAAAACCTCTAGTGTGGTCACTCTGTATCACTATGTAATGAGGTAACACAAAAAACTATGATCCACTGATGTGAAGTATTGCAACATGAGAAGGTGTGACTGTGCCAAGTTCAGCATAATTACAGCCCAAATAGCCTATAATGTTATATATTTATAATACAAGCATACATTTGAGACTGGAGCCTCTGACTGATAATGAGTCATTAGATTACCATTCATTGGAGAAAAAGGATAGTCTCATTCAAAACAAAAAGTGCTTAAAAAGGCAACTGGACTTGAAGTTTTTGAGAAGACGTTTCACCACCCACTCATCCGAGTAGCTTCTTCATTTCTAGGGTACTGAGAAGTTTGAGGTTTAAGTAGGATACTGAAGCTTGCTTGTTTGTGTAAATAACCAGAAACCGGTGTAGCTAAATGAATGAATGGTGCTCTAATGACCCTTGTCAGTCAGAGACTCCAGTCTCAAGGTGTGAATGGGGTTGAACCTTCTTGGGGACAGAAGTTGAAACTGTATTGTAAACTGATGGCAAATCTCAGTCCACCTCCTCTGTTCAGTCTCCTCTAATGACAGGTAAGTATCTAGTCATTAACAGACACAAGTCATGTGAATTTCTGATGGGTAACACCCACAGATGTTCCTATTTAAACCCCAACTCCCCATCAGTCCTTTAGAACCGAAGAAGCTACTTGGATGAAACATCTTTAAGAAACTCTACCTGTCGCATTGCCTTTCTTTCTTTTTGAAAACTTTCAATATTACAATACAGAATATAAGCAACATTACAAAAATCTGAGCGTATTCACAAAATATGCAAAATAAAATCATGATAATGTTCCAGTGTGTGCAACATAAAAAAAAAATTTGAAGTGACTCAGATGAATAGTTAAACACAAAGAAACAAGAGAAAGAGCAAAGATACAGTACCATACAGTACAATACAGAGAGTACAATTATTAAATAAGCCAGAAAAAATGAGGAATGAAAACGGTGTAAGCAAGGAGGTAGCCGACACACAAACAAGCTTAAAAACTTAAGAGACATAAAGAAGGGGAGAAACAGGCTAAGTGCTAAGAACTGAGCCAGATGACTGAGAGAGTGAAGTCAAGACAAACACTGAGTCAAACAGATTTACACTGCACCCACTCAAAGCAGCAGCATATGGTGCACCTGCGATCATGTGTGTGCTCAGCAGGAGCGCCAAACACATCAATATAAGTCACTGCTGTGGTGAGAAATCAAAGTTTGACTGACTTTTTATCGTATCGGTAATTCCCATGAGGTTGCCTGTGAAGGACCCTGCGTTCAACCACATCACTGCTGTAAACATCACTCTGAAGAAGTTCTGCAGTGTTATGGCATCCATACAACACATGGGAGCCACCTGAAATGTTCTCTATACTCATTAAAGAGAATATAAAAAAAACAAACACGGATCAAGCTTCATGGCTACCTTAAATAACTGACTGATAGCAATGAATAACAGCAATGCATGGTCAATGTGAATTATCAGTGTAAATATTAATGTCACCTCTTGATTTGTGGACTAATTTGGCATTTGGCCACCATCATTTTGTTTTTTTAGAGAAGGAACATTATTTGGACAAGAGGGCAGGAACGAAGGGTGGATCTCACTTACAAAACACTATGGCCGCCTTTTCAGTTGCTTGAACACAAGCAAAAATGAACATCATGACAAACTTAATTTTTTAATTAATTTTTTTTCTACTTACTTATTCATTTTCTTTGTTTTAGTTATGATTTGTCTTTCTCAAATGCACATAGTAATGATATCACTTTGTCTAATGGTTGGAGTGTGTAAGCTACATGTGCCTATATGTTTATTGTTGTTATTTTTTGATTTATATATTCCTTTTTATTTCTGTTCTCCTTTTTTTTTCTGTGTTTTATTTCTTGGTATATGAATGTGTATGCGCTTATACTCTTTGTTTGCAGCAACAGACATATGTTGACTTTCACCTGTTTTTTATATAAAAATAAATAAATATATGACAAACTTAATGTTTTCTAGGGGTTTCGCGACTTTCTGTTTTTTAAAGTCGACTGTCATGTGACAAAAGTCAAGTCTACACTGACTGGTCACTGATGATGTCACTAATAAGAACACAGCAGAAAGTAATGCTTTGCAACAATGAAATCTATATTCTTGACCTGAATACATAAGCTGAGAACAGACAGCTCATGTGCTACATACTGTGTGCTGCAGATATGTATAGTCTGTATAAAAACAGGCTGCAACTCAGCACCATCAATAGCATTTAATAGAACTCCACAGCGTGTTGTACGATGGGATAATGTAGCAGGGATTAAGGATTAAGACTGTTCCTCTGCTAGCATTAGCAGAAGCCTTTTCAGATGAGTGTGCATTGCAGTAGCAATTTGTTGTATTCATCTTTAGTGAAGTATTTCCACACACTTGATGAACTGCTGCTAGTCTGCTGCAATGGCCCACTGGTCTCCTCACCTGTCTTCTAAGAGGCGTCCGTGTTGTTATTGTCACGTGATCAGTGACTAGTCGACATGCTGCTCATTTACAAGCGCCATTCACAGCAGTGAAGTCGGCAAAGTGACTAGTCCACTAGTCTGTACAATCCCCAGTGTTTACTTAGAAAACGTTGACATGAGAACAAGAGTTTTTTTTTTTCTGTTAGACTTTTATACCATAGGACTCCTTTTTGGAGCCAAGGAAATCGCCCAGTGATAGCCATTAAAAAGATTTATGACACATTTCACTTTTCAGAGCTGAAGGGTACATCCATTCTTGTACACTATACCACAACACTGTCCCAATCACTCTGTATATTTTGCCCACTATATCAAGACGTTCATTTTTGTGAAACCATGTGTGACCAAGATACTTCAGCTTCAATTAAAAAAAAAAAGCACATTAAGCAATGTCATGTTTTTCCAGCATCTGAATGCCATGCTAAGTACCAGATGGTTACATAATGTATATGCACAGTATTATGCACATTAATAGTATCCTATTAAGAGCGCTGCTTATTACAAAAGTCTGTAGACTGCAGATGGTTTTGCTGAGGAGTAAGGCCTCTAATTAGAGCAGCAGTTATCCATTACATCAGTTTAGGTCATACACAAAGCAGTTTTAATGTCTGAGACTTTACTATTTGGGGGGCTTGAACAGTCAGAAAGCAGACAGTAGTGGCTTAATGGGTTAGGATTTAAAAGCCGAACTATGAACTATAATGTTTCCTGTACATACATATGTGACGGGATCGCATGTTCCCTGACTCTCTCTCTAACCAGCCGTCCCCTCATCATCTCTCTTTTCTCATCTCCGCTTCTGTGGACGATTGAATCCCTGCTCAAACAGTGTTGCCTTAACCACTGATTGGTAGTTAATCAATACTCCTGTCAGTCAAACCTCAGAAATGATGTGGCTACCTTTAGATTCAATATTACAAACCATTACAAAATAAAAATTCCTTAAAAATGCTTGACAAATACCATACCATAGCTGGAACTTGTACACGATTAGAGCTGATGACACCGCTACAGCTATAAGCGTCATGGTTTTGTATATCATATTATGTGCTATGATGTGAAACTAATAGAGTTAACACTCCTCTTTAACATTTCTCATAAATTTCAGGCTGGGGTGCTGCTGCTGTATTAATGTATGAAGGTTGAATCTCTGCAGTGGCTGCAACTGTTGCGCCTGTGTACCCTTAAGCTAAGGAAAATGCTGCAACGGCTCCTGCTGCTAAAATGATTACATCAAGCTTGTTTAGTTTCTTCCGACCTCAGAACAGCGTGCATCTTCTTTCTTCCTCTCCTGCTCTTGTCATGAAACCTGTGTGGAGAACGTTGCGTGATGCCCCTTTATTTCCTACTGAGATGATTGAGTCAAGCTTGTTTTGTCGACACAAGAGGAATCTGGGTGGGGAGTTTCGATGGGAGCCCCGCTTCCCATGAGTCACCGAACCACGGAACTGATTTGTTCCATATAATTTTAACCAGACAATTTTATTGGTTGCTTTGGATAATGAGTGGATGACTGGTACGTTAATCTGCAGTTAAAAGCAGGTAAAGTAAGTACTAATCATGGAGTTCAATGGATGCTGCTATGCAAAGCAGCCTTCAGCTCCTTAAAAACATGAACTTTATGGAAGTTTCTATTATTTTTAACAACCTTTGGTATCATATTTGTGTACTATTGTGATAGTGAGACAGCTGTGATTTCACTTTTACAGCTTCATAAATCTGTGAACAGAACCCCCAAGTCTTCAAGGGAGCACAAACAAACTTATTGACCTACTGATTTGAGGAAAAAATAAATGATATTCATTTTTTTAAAAAAAAAAAATCTTTTTAAACCAATTTGATTGTCTGATATTGATTCTGCACAGTGGTGAATGATGTTGTCATGCTCCCAGATCAGCGGTGAAGGTTGGGAGTACAATGTAACCAACTTCGAAATAATCTATATTGTATCGTAAAAATTTAATTTGTGGGTTACTGCATAGAAAACCTCAAACCGTACCATTGTCTGCAAGGTACGGCTGTGAACAAATTTAGATAAGATGAGTCATTTTGAAAAGTTTCAGTACTTAACTTAAAACAACTCCTAAAGAAACAACAGCAACCTGAAGTCAGTGTCTAAAATTTTGTCTTGTGTCTTAAAATGGCGACTATAAAAGGCGGTTTAGGCTTCAATTTGATGGTGTAGCTACGGCGTCAGCCCAGACCCTATGCAGACCCTTGCGCCGTAGCTGATGTGCACCTCCCCAGAAATGTAACTACGCACTGCGGCAACGTTTAGCTTAGTAGTACCATGTTTCCACTTTATTATTTGCAGCTGCTTCTCCATCCCCATAATTTTTAAAGTGATTGTTTTGGATCAATAAACATGGAGGAATGGTTAACTGAGAGAGGTTTGGAGATACAAACATTTGTATGACTGGTCTTCGACGAAATTTTCAGTCGCCATTGTTGAAAGTGAAGCAGGAAGTAGAAGAAGTAAACGAATCTGAACCCGACTGGCAAAAAAGACACAGCGCCAACTGGCTTGTGGGTGATGTTTTTACGAAGCGACCCTGTGTGCGTAGGTTATGGTTTCTAGTCCTGCAGTACCTTAAGTGAGCAACACAAAGAGAATGTCTGAGGTGCAGAACAAAAAAAGGGCCAAAAATAATCAAACAAAAAACATAGTACAGGTATGTAGTCTGTAAGGCAAAGAATACAAGCAAGGAGCGGGTTAAAACAAAAATCTGATTCTACGGAGTCTCTGCTTCCCATGAGTCACCAAACCAACAAACTGATTTGTTCCAAAAAATTTTAACCAGAGCATTTTATTGGTTCTTTTGGATAATGGAGTGGATGACTGGTTTGTTGGTCTGCAGTTTGGTATTCAGGTAAAGTACTAGTTAAGAAGTTCAATGGATGCTGTTATGCAAAGCAGCTTTCAGCTCCTTAAAATTTGACTTAATGGAAGTTTTGGTCTAGCTTTTGTGTTCTATTGGGATAGCTTTACAGCTGTGATTTCACTTTTACAGCTTTTTGAAGTTGATTGCTATAAGATCGGGGGAAAAAACCCACCAAGCCTCCATGGGAACACAAACAAACGTATTAAACTAGATTTATTTTTGAGGTAAAACCAAACTATGAAAATTAAAAAGGAGAAAGCTGACATGCCTGGAGCAACAGATTACTAAAACAGGAAGTCTGTCGGTGCAGGTTGTCACATTTATGTTCTGCAATTTGATGAAAAGCTTGAGATTCACTTGAGATCACAACTCAACTTTTATAAGATAATGTCAACTACTGGTAAAAAAAAAAAAAAGTACGTAAATAAATGAAAAAGAAATGAATAATATTTAAAGTGGATTTCTGGGAAAAAATAATGCTAACACTTTTTTTTTTTTTTTGTCCTGTGACTGTTATTCAGATGGAGTGACACCTGCAAGTTGAACAGGTTAAGCAAATTACCCACAGTAAATTTAATCAGTTGGAAATAGTTTTCTATGTCACTTGTGTGTCTAAAGTAGTTATTTTCCCAGCATTTTCTCATTAAGTAGGAAATATTTTCATGAGCATCTTGAACTCATTAAAATATGGAGTCTGGATTAAGCCAAGCACTTGAGATGTTCCTCTGGGATCCTGATGGATGAAGACTTGACAGCGTCAGTCCCTTTTTATGTTTTGGTAAAACCTTCACTGTGTATATTGTGTTGCAGTGTTGGATTGAAATCAGATGGCTTACTTTAAATAAATGTTTTATAGTATTAGTAATCAGGGAAAGCAGTTATAGTCAATTTGGAGTTGTTGGGTTTCATCAGAGCATTCATCAGAGTACCAGGCAAACATGCTTTTGTTTAGTTAGTTAAATTAGTTGTTTGTTAAAATTGCAATTACTTTTCAGGTATAGTACACAGATTTCATATGTTAGGACCCATGTATAGGACCCATACTGAAGTTCTACACATTGATGGACACTGAACATCCCCCATTTTCATGTAATTTTGTTTGAATCTTGAAATTTCAATGCATAATTTAGTGAGATGTATGTCAAGCTGCACAACAACTGCATTATTTTATCCAGAATGCGAGTGGACCCCTGCCTGGTTGCTTGGATTTCCAGCTACCTCACTGATAGACCACAGTACGTCAGGCTGAAGGACATCACGTCTGACACTGTGGT
>JASGAT010350857.1:1232-14833 GCA_030220025.1 Chelon auratus | reverse complement strand
ATTTTAACTCATCTCCTTTCAAAGGGGGAGTGTCTCTCCCGTGATATTGGGAAGTTGTGTTTGTTTTGAACATGGCTCCCCGGGAGGATGCAGAAGAGTTAACTAAAGAGCAAGATCCAGGTCACATGGACCTCCCATGCACGTAAACACGTCATTGTTATTGAGTGGAAAAATACACACAAATGTTTTGATCCTCCAGTCCTCATTTCAGACTGTTATCAGTTAAGGGTAACCCTGACCACCCAAGCCATCATACAATAGACAGACAACGGAGTACCTTCTCCAGAAGGCTCAGACATCTTTGTTGTCTCAAGGAACGCTACAGGAAATCTTTCCTGCTTCAAGCCATCAGTCTGTACAACTCCTCATCTGTGTGTGTCTATCTCATGACAAACACCTAACAATGTACTGATGCTGGTTTAGTTTTGGAAATGGAGCAGGATTACAAATTACGAATTCTGTATCTCTCACACACACAGTAACTTACCTCAGTCGCGCCTTTACGACAGGCGCTAATTAAGGGAGTGCATCCTCCTTCCTCCTCAGCCTCAGTGTTGGAGACCTCCACCTCCTCATGTCTCTTCACCTCTGGTCTGAAGCTCATTGCCAAAGCCATCTCTTCATTTTCTTCCTCCATCTGTCTTTTCTGCTTCTCATTGTTGTCCTGTCTCCTCTTGATCCCTTCCATATTTCCCAGCCTCCTGGTCCGACCTGTGTGAACAGAAGCCGATAAGCAGTGTAGGGTCCGAGCTGTGAGTTTGAGTCTGACCAGGTCGGTGCCAAAATTAATGAGAAAGGAAAAAGAGTTCAAACACAGCTTCAGTTACTCGGTAAGTTTTTTATGCCCTGTGTCATCGGCAGTCTGCGTGTTTGTGTGATTATTCCTGTGATGCTAGCCCTGTGATGTAAGTCTCAAGTGACATACCTGGTCCCTGCAGAAACAAGCTCAGAGGAATGGATGATAGGAAATATTGCCTCACATTATTAGTGCTGCATTGTCAACATGATATAGGAGTACGTCAGTATGCATTAAATGAGCCCACCAGTGATGGCGCACATATGCAGGAACTCATTATGAGCCCCCATGTAAGCCCTTAATAGAATATGAACATTTAATAAATAGTTTATTACACACTATAATGTGACTTTATGTAGCTTTTAGGACAAGTTTAGGTGTTGGCTAATGTGCATTGGTTATCAACATTACAAATGTATGTATATGTGAGGCCTGTAAGCTCAAATTATTCTTCTGTCTGATTTAATGTTTGACAAACTATCAAGAAATGGCTGAATTTCTATTATATATATATATATATATATACATGTTAAAAGCAATATAAATTAAAAATGCATTACAAAGGTGACATAAGGATGATGTACATAAATGTATATCAGCTATCAGGAGCCCTATAAAAGTCCAGCAATCACAAATGACAACAAAACCATGATATTAAGTGTTCTTTACTTACTCTTGTCTCATTAGTTTCGACTCGTTCTAACTAATCCAGCCGTGTGTCTTGTCCAGCCTTTCTGTGGACGTCTGACAAGCAAACCTTTGATCCTTTTCAGCAGACTCTCTACTCTAGTGTCTCCTCTCTGCTTTTTTTTTGTCCTTCATGCCTCCAGCCGTACGTTTACATTTGGTTGCCTTGGAGACGGTCAGAGAGACAGGCAGGAAAGCTGTGGTTTTAAAATGCCAGCAGGCCGTTTGTTGCCTGACGCAACAAAACAAAGTGAGACCCGGTCTATCAGCGCTTTTTAATGCCATGAGGTCTAATGTGGAGTGATCCTGTTGCTGCTTGTATTGAGAAGTGCTGCCCACTTTGTTTTTATGGTGGGAGGTGTCACAGCCAGGTGTAGCGCTACTGCTGGTTTACTGGGAGTATGTGTATGAGCACCATACTGTACAAGCAGGCACTGAATTTATTAATGAAATGCAGGTGAACCTTAAGGGGGGCTGGAACATCAGACCAACCTCAGAGCTTTGTTTAATACTAATGCAGTATGTTTCAGTAATATTCATACTACATTCCAGACAACCTCTTTTTGGACAGGTTTAAACTGCACACTAGGTCGTTCAATAAAAACCCTGTTGAACTTGGCAACACTGATCAAAGCTCAGCAGTCGGGTGTGATCTGTTTTGTTGACAATCACACCCAACTGTGAGGTGATCTAACACCACACCGCTGCTCCACAGCTGTGTGAATGTGTCTAAATTTAACAGTTATTTAAGAGTTAGGTGGTGGACGCTGAATAGTTTCTGCAGAAAGCTGGTGGAGCCTTTTTAAACGCAGGGATTCTCTGCTTAAGAAATGACCTTGTTTCATTCTCCTGCTCTGTCTGTATTTTTCTTTTCTGCAGTCTGATAACATGCACGTGTACAAAGCAGTCTAGAAAATGTGTTTCTCATATTCATGGCAAAGCCATCAGTGTTTTTTAAGGTCTGTTTCTCCATGGTACCTAAATGTTCTGATAGAGACTGGGATGCATCCAGTCACCTTCTCTCAGGTTGTAATTCTGAAGCCAAATAGATGGTTAGATAGGAATGGTGATGTGGATAGTGAAAGTGAGCCTATTTTGACAGTGAAGTACAAGTAAATTATGAAAATGCTTACATTTAATGAACTATGCTTTTACATAAGATTTTATGAACAAATTGAAATTTCTTAAGAAGAAAAGGTGCAATTTCAGCACATTGCTGCCACCTACTGTTTATTTCTGGGCCTCAGTGTTGCGTTATGTCTGCAACTTTTACTAAAGCAGTGCGACCCCTAGTGGCAAAATTAAGAATAGCAGATAGTTTTATTTGAAAAACTGCAGTACATGCTTTCAGTGTGATTTTTGCGCTTTGAAAATTCATTCTGCAGACTAGATTGAGCCCTCCAACGAGCTGGTTTTGGACCGCTAGCCGTATGTTTGACACCCCTGAACTAGAATAGCTTGCGTTCACTGTAATAGAATTTGATTCTGTCACATCTGTGAGCCCTTTTGTGATGACTTTATTTGATCACATTGTTTTTGCTTTTTTAGTCCTAGTTCGCTGCATTGAATTAATGATTGAATATTTAGAAGAGATCTTTTTGAACCCCCCTTTTTCAAACATCCCCAGCACTAATACTATGATCAGTCCATTTCTGTGACATCTGCCTCTGTTTCATTTTGCAGTGCGTTTTGTGCTGTGGTGTCTTTATTTCTGGGTCTTTTGAAATGTTTTAGTTTCACAAACCAATCTTACTTTCGTTTTTCTTCTCTCCTTTTTTTAATTGACGTATTTTACCTTAATCATTACATTCCGTTGCCTCCTTTGTGAAGCCTTACTTGAGGAACTCTCTTCTTACCGCTGAAGGACCTGATTTGTGAGGCCTGTTGCGAAGTGAGAGGGTTGTTCTTTTTCCTCGGGTCCTGACCCTCCGTCAGTGGGAGAATGATGTGACAGGCCCGGTTTTCCGTTCCACCGTCTCACTTTCTGGGCTTTTGCCATCTGTAGGCGTCTCCTGCACTTCTGATACTGAGCCATTATAAAGCCACACAAAGGTGTCTGACAGAGAATGAAACACCTTTGTAGACGAGTCACCTTTAGACATTTTGAATGTGCTTTTGACACTGGGCTCAAAGTAAAACTGCAAAGAGAGACGCTGTTTTTACACTTCAAAGGACATAAAACGTTGTACATTTTCAGATTCATTAGGGCAAAAAAACTTTAAAGTATTTTAAAAGGGCACAACGCAGAGTATGTTTTTTTTTATCACAGTGGGAAAACAATATCAGACATTAAATTGCGTGCTTGCTCTTACTGGTGTTTCACCATTTCTTAATCATAACTTGAATTTTGGTGCCTTGTACATTCATGAGACATGGGCAGTGCAGATCCAAATATAAGACGCTGGTTTGCTCCAGTGTAATGTAGTGAAAAATACTTCTGATGTGTTACCTTGTCATGACAGCCACAGTGCTCTGTGAATAGCAATGTGCTGCACAGGAGGTGCTTTCTTTGTTGGTTACTTCTGCTACAGCTAAACCCAGCTTGCATCATGACACTCTGTCAGTTGTACATTACACTTCTGTGTGTTTTCTTTTGCATCAGCACTGTGTATGGCAGCTGTGAGGGAAATGCAGTTCTAATGTGCACTGTTGGTGTGCATGTTGAATGTCCAAAAGTTTAAGTCTAATTTAAAACATATTTACAGAGAAATGTGCGCCATGGTTAAAAAAACAAAATCAGGTTTTATCTCATCTGTAAACAACATAAAACTTTTTTTTCTAGCCTTTTGAGCTATTAAGTGCTCATATAAACAGCTGATTCGTGTAGAGTTTCCCTGTAACGCCCCAGATGACTTCTAGATGGCGATGTCGGACAACTGTGAGCCTTTGAGTCTGAACCAGCGCACAATTCCACACACTGTATCCCCACTGCACCTGTCCTCAGCCGCGCTTCTCCTTCTCTATCCATCACGTATGGTCCATATATAGGTGCTTGTGCTTCACCCTCAGTATCATGTAGAATGAGTTTCTCAAAGGTTCTCTGTGATGCTACAGAAAAGTATGTCGTCAAATGTCTCTTTAACGGAGACTTTACTGGGTTGTATTCTAATTTGTGTGGTCCTCCAAAAGTTTTGTTTGAGCTATACGTGATTCTGAACTTGTTTGTGTATAATTGCCTGGCTATTTAAAGTTTCTCTTTGCCATGCTTTGGACGCGCCAGTGCATTCAATCAGCCAATGGAAGCTTACCGTGCACAGTCCAGCGCCTCCCCCCTCTCTCAGATCACCCTCCCAACCCCTCCCTGCGCTGTCATATGTTTGGGTCAGTCCTCTGTCCCCGTCCCTAAGAATCAGCCGTGTCCCCGGGAGAAGCAGTGAACCCTCACACAGTCTCTCTCCATCCGTCCCAGCTGGTGCGTCCCGTTGCGCACAGCGCAGTTTCCAACACCGATTGCCAACAACCCTATTGCGCCTTCTGCATTTCTCCAAACCTCAAAACTGGTTCTTGGGAAGATTGCTCCAACTTTAGGACTCAGTATGTTTCGCGTCTGGAAGACATACGATCGGTGACAGGAATACACGGGGGAGTTGAAGTGTAGCAGGAACAAGGACGAGGCTTTGCTCTCCTCCGAGCAGTTTGCGCAAGGTGATACAGTGGAGGCTGTTTGCACGCACGGCCGCATTACATGGATTTCTTCACCAGCAGTCGCGTATGATGTTACCTCTTACTCTTTGAGTTCTTATTAGTTTACATTTCCTTCACTTCCCTGCTGAAACTTCAGTCAGTGGATCCTTTTGAGAGCGACAGGATGGGCTCGCAGACCGGCTCAGCTCTGCAGAAACAGACGCTCCTGTGGTTCATTGTAGGTGAGTTTCACACGATGTGGCTGCGGTCATGTGTGTTAAAAATGTTGTGAGGCTATGCCATGAGTTCAGTGTGGAACATATTGGAGAAAAAAGTCTAAAGTTTAAAAGTTTGACGAAATAGATGGTTCTTGGAAATCAGAGTGAAAGATTTTTTTTTCTCTGTTTGTAAGAACGTTATGGCTCTCTCTGCCTCAGAACCAAAGAGAAGAAGATTCCTTTAATACTCTTGTTTTTTTGTTTTTTTTTTTATTATATTTTATCCGAAGTGTGCGATTTTTATGCAGTTGTGAAGTTTAATGAGAAGTTTGTTGTTCGAACAAAACCATTTCCTAGAATTCCTGTATCGCTTTAGTAAATACCCGCCATGTGGGTTTATTATGCTGTGATATGAAAGTTATTAAGGGACTAGTAAAGTTACCTACCACCCTGTGTACTGTGTAAACACGATGATCTTTGTTTAAAGAACAGCAAAGCACCTCAGTTAGGATGTGTGTGTGTGTGTTTTCGGGGGTGCAGCCCGTTGTGACATTTTGGCACATTTTCACTTTTTTTTTTTTTATCAAATATCTTTGAATCTATTCAGTGATATCCATATACCCATATCGATATATTTCCTTATCTAATATTTGGTTTGCTTTTAATTCTCCTGTTTTGTAATGTAAAGATAAACCACTTTGACGAATTTGATACTAATTGACGAACAGTTCTGAATTGATGGTTCCCATAAAAGCATAAAAAGCAACCCTACACCTAGTTTATTCAAATGTTCTTTGGTTTGCATGCTACCTCATGCTGACCTGGCAAAAAAGAAAATGAGCTCAGACAGGAGCTGAGCCTCTCCTCTTTGCTTGTGCAGTAGACTTTTAAGGCTATGCTGAAAATGTACAGAGCCAAAAGAAATAGAAAATGCAAAGAAAGGGGCAGAAGTGAACCTTATAATGTTTAATAATTAAATAAAATGTTGATTTTACTGCTCTGACAAGTTAACCAGGTCCTACAGTATTTCCTTGTATATGTCGTTTGGACACTAGTCTCCTGTAGGTTCTCACAATGGTGAGCCTATGAAATTTTTACATATACATTATCACCAAGTAGAAAAAAATGACAAAGGAAAATACAGAATAACTGTCCTTCAATGCTTCTGCTGCATTCCACCCATCCATTCTTACAGAGACCAGAGAGCACACATTGGGCACTAGGCAGCTATGTACCATGGCTGACGAGGTACTTTACTATAGGTAACTCAGCCAGAGATAGAGTTGGGTTTAAAACCACCAACATCACTGTCTTAGATCTTCCTAACAACTAACTCATCCAAAACCTTCAACCACGAAGGGACTCGAACCCTCAGTCTTCTGATCCGAAGTCAGACGCCTTATCCATTAGGCCACGTGGTCACATTTAAGTATTGTACCCAGCAGTGAACTCAGAATGACGGTTCCTAATTGCAGGATAAAATGCTTTTTTAAAACAATTCTGTATTGTAGATTCATCAGTGCATTTATCAGTGGTCTATTTAAAAGCATATATTAGATAAATCTGAACTATACAGCTGACCCCATTTGCTAACCCCACTCTATGTTGTAAGCATTGTGAAGACTCAAAAATGTCCTCAATCTCAACCACTGTCATCTGCTTTGGTTGTTTTATAGTTATACTTTCTACTATTATGAGAAAAAAAAAGAAGAAAGATAAAGAACATCTATGTAGCTGAAGTATGTGCCAGTCATACGTCATACACACTGCGGTATACACACACAACCAAGGTAAGCTTCCTCTGCTCTTTGCCCTTTGTTTCTCGCTACAAAGGCTCCATGTAGGTGTTCTGCATTTGCAAAGAAAGAAATTTATGACTCATCACAGCAGCACCAGGTTGCCTCATTACTGTTTCACCATATTCCCATTTAAAGCAGAAGTTTCCCCGAAAAGTCACTTTTTACTTTCTAATTATACCTATTCAAGGTGCTCATTCATCTGTCCAGAATAGTTTTTCTCCCCTCTTAGTCTTACAGGCATTTTAAAAGATTGATAGCATAATAACTGACACAAATGAAAATAATCCCTGCCAATAAAATGATCAGAATCATTTGTCCAGTGATGACAGAAGCAATTTTCCACTTGGTGTTTTCTTTGTCCAAAGAATATAGAGAGTTAAAGAGAAAAAGGAGTCACTCCTAATAGAAATGAAGTGAGTGGCACAGAGAGAGGCTTTAGTCTTCTTTCTCAAACGTGGTATTCTTTCATCTGATGTCTCAGTATTCAGTTTGAATTCATTTGAAATATTGCACTCAAGAAACGAGTTGGTCGATGGTACTAAAAAGGGAAATAGTTTGTAGCATGACTCAGGGGAAAACATCTGGTAACGACCAGAATGACTGAATATTCTGTAAGCAATCTAATCGCTTGACGCGGTTTAGGCCAATAGACGTATGAGGCTCAGATTGGACCAAGGGTGGATGTTTGTTTGGTCCCTACAAAGAATGAGCAGGTGGGCTGATTTAATAGGTCTGAGTCCTGGGTAAGGTTTTAATCAATTCCTCTTCCATAATGAAAACAAGTATTATAAAAGAAAAGCCTACTTTAATTAATTTTTGGTCAGGTAGCTTTAATGAGAATCAACCAAGCTTTCAGAAACCCAGCTGAATAAAGGACACTTTTAAGTCTTAGTACTCACATGCCTCGTGTGCATCTGTAATTACTGGACACTACAATCATGTCAAATACCGGCCATGAAATGATCCCTGGCCGAAGCTGATTAGAGACATCAGCCAAATCAATGTTATTCCAGGCAGTCATTTGTCACTGGTGTTATCATGACCAGGCAGCGAACCTGTGTGTTGATGAGAAAGGTTGTCTAGCTAGCTAAACTCTATTTTTTTTTTTTTTTGCCATGAATGGACATGGGCCCTCTGAGGGTGTCCTGTGGTGTCTGGCAACAGGATGTTGTTAGTGGGGGGCCTTTGGTGTCCTGTGGGTTGAGGGGAGGGGCCTCTGTGGATCATCCCACAGACACTTGATCAGTTTGGGATCTAGTGAAGGTTTTGACCTTCAAAATCTTGTGCTGTTCTTCATGTTTTTTTGTTTTTTTTTTATTATTTATTCCTAAACCGTCTAGATGGTCTAGGTGGGTGCTACATGTCTAAGTAACATCCATATGAATGCCTGGTCCAAAAGTTTCCCAGCAGAACACTGAACTGTCACAAGACGGTCAAAGTTATTTACTTCTCCTGTCAGTGGTTTTAATGTTGTGGCTGATCAGTGTATTTCACCAGCTGGTTTCTAACTTTGTCTACCTGATCTTCAATCCTTGGTTTTCATTACAAAGACTGGTTGAAGTGTTAAGACAGGGCCAAAACCACAAGTTAAAGACACCAAGAAGCTCTGTGGTTAAGAGATAGTTCATACCTAACATACCTACATTAAGTGTTGTATTCAGATGGACTAGAAAAAAATCTAAATCTGTCCTTTTACTTATGCGCATTTCCAGTTATTCTTTCAGCACTGCAAAGAGACAGCAGACAAGATATAGACTTCCTGCTGATGAATTGTTACATGTTTTTGGTCCCCACTAGCTATTGAGGGATTTATCTGTCTCCTTAGTTGCTAAATGATTCACACTATTTCACCAGCTAGTGTTTAACTTTGTTTGTATGTATAGATATAGTGTTTTGTTGTTTTTTTTTTTGTTTTTTTTTCCACTAAAAGGTCTTTATGAACTGTTTGGTAATGAAAGTGGTGAGACTGGACCAAAACGAAACGGTGTGGGCCAGAAAACCAAAATAATGAAAAGACACCAAAAAGCTCTAACAGGCTGAGAGCTACAGTAGAATAAGGTCACAACTGACTTTTCATTTATCTATGAACTTACATGACTAATGTCATGTCATCAGTTGTTAAAATAAAATAACCAATCAGTGCATCTTAAAAAATAATTTTACCCTCCATCACTTTTGAGAAATTGCTTTCAGAAAGGATAGGAGGAATAAATATAGTGACAAAGAGTATCTCTAACATACCTACACTATAAAAGTCGTGAATATTAAATGGTCTGGAAAAATAATCAAAATCTGTCTTTTTACTTTTGTGTATTTCCCATGATTTTTTTCAGCCCTGGCAAGAGGCAGCAGATGAGATACAGACTTCCTGGTGATGAATTGCTACATGTTTTTTGTGCAGATAAGCACCTGGAAAGGTTTGATTGTTACTTATCCAGTGAGATGTTGTAGTTGGTTGGCTGACAACCTGCAGCAGGAGGCATGGATCTTCTTTGAGGCAGCAATGTAAGCACAACATTGCTGTGGATCCATTTTTTAATTTTTTTTTTTTTTTATCAGGAATCTGTGATGTTTGCCACCAGAGATGATAATTTAAAGTTCACAGCTAAGCTCGGCTATCTGGGGAACGCGGAAGCATAAAGCATGGGGCTCCTGCTGTCTCCGTTCTGGTCGGACAGAGTATGTATTTCTGGTGTGAAGGGCTCTTTGGGACGTTTTTAAGAAGCTTCATAAATCAGTAGGGAGAAAGAGAGGCGGGAGACAACCAGAGCTGGAGTTGCCCTAACAAGACAGAAAGAGATAAATGAGGTAGGTGGGGCTGGATAGGGGAAGTTTTAATAGTGCTGATATATAACTGTGTTTTGTATGTGCTACGTGTGATTGTGTGTATCCTGTGCAACGGACCCGCCCTCTGGACTTTCGGCTAATTAGATAGATGATGAACGAGGCATAAAAGGGAGAAAGCTAACAGACGAAGCAATGCCCCTGTTTGCTGGAGCTGTTATTCACACTGTTATCTAATATTAATATGTAACATTAGATAATTTTCCCTGTACTCTTCCTGTCCTGAGTGATCCTCTCCACCTTCTCTTCCTCCTTTCCTTCTGAGCCTTCCCAGAGTAACAACACTGTTTTACACTGGAGGTGAGATTTTTCCACATAAGCAAAGCCCACTAAAGGAAATTCAAACAATGTCCCAAGGTCCTGTTTATGCGCCGCACTGAGTGTTTTCAGCATTCAGCATTTCTGCCTGTGGTACAGTTAGCCGCAGCAAAAGCCGTTTACTGCACTACAATCAATATGCGCTAACCAGTGGAAGAATCCTTTCAAACTTTGCTTTAAAGAGCCCATTTCATACTCATTAGACAGCATTAGTGAGCTCAAAGGTCCAGCTATAATTGGTGAGCAGTAGTAAGAGGGGAGAGGGGACTCTAAGGAGTGCTGCGTATCTGACATCACCCTACTAGCACAGACTATGATCGGCTCTTCCTAATTAGTTGTAGATCACTGGTTCTCCTGGAGGCCAGAACCTCTCTTGTCACAAGTGCTTTCTTAATGAACAAACACCCATTTTGTGCATGTGCTCATATTCCACTCAGCTCAATTACTGTAGCCCTCCTCTCAAACAAAGTGAGTGGATGGTGAAGGATAACCCCGGAGACATTCAGTGATGACAGTGCCAACACTTCTCTCAGTGGCTTTATTTACAGGGACAGGATTTCTTCAGTCCAACTGAGGTCATTCTGATTAGACATTCTAACTTAACTGTTCACATGGACACTAAAAAAAACTATCTGACAAAATATACCCCAATCAGGCATAACATTATGACCAACTTCCTAATATTGTGTAGGCCTCCCTTGTGCCTCATCAGAGAATGGACATGGTCCTTCTGAGGGTGTCCTGTGGTGTCTGGCAACAGAATGTTGTTAGTGGTACCCTTTGGGTCCTATGGGTTGAGGGGAGGGGCCTCTGTGGATCATCCCACAGGTACTTAATCAGTTTGGGATCTAGTGAATTTGGAGGCCAGGTCAACACCTTGTGCTGTTTTTCAGGCTGCATTCTGCTGGGGATGGCTGCTACCATCAAGGAGTGTCGTGGTTCCTGTCAGTGGTTTTAATGTTGTGGCTGATCAGTGTATGTGTTCACATGCCCCCAAACATCACTCAGATTAGAACTTTTTTGACATGCGAGAAGAAGAAGTCTTGCCAACGCCAAATTCACTTAGAGAAGAAGATGGCCCAGACGCACGGAGACAGACACATGATTTCAGCACTGCTGCTCTGCATCGAGTCAGACATTGATCATTGTAGTGTCATGATTCTGTCCATTTTGGACACACCGCCTGCTGTTTACACCATGCGGGCCAATCAAAACAATATATTTATTCCCACCAGAGAGAACAATTGGATCAACCTTTTACATGATTATTCGGTGCTGATAATTATCTGTTTAAGGGACACCACACTTCTCAGTCTGATTGAATTTTCCTTCCGATCACGTTGAGGTGGTCTTGTGGGCTATTGTTCAGATTTGAACAACAATCATGCTTGCAAACATTGCCAGTGAGTATTCCCCTAAATTATTAAAATATGGCAAATATTGTTTTAAAGTACAGTTTATATGAAGCAACTAAAAAACACATAGTTAAGAAAAGATTACTACCATGATTCAAGGGGCACCTGATTAAGTGGCTATAGCTAGCTTATTAGCCAACATTGACCTATTTACACATCTTGCAGACATGGAGCTATGTTAGCATTCAATTAATGTCAAATGTCACTCTAGGATTACACTCTAATTCCCATTTTACTCACTCTACATAACAGTTTATTGTTTAAACTTTTGAAAACACCTGACACAAGTTAAGTTTCAAGTTTAATTGCAAGTTCAGTTGTTTATTAAATTATATGTGCTCTCGTACAAATGGCAGGAAAGCAGAGATGGAAAATGAGTCTCTCTGACCACACGACCACATGTGGTTTGATACCTCAACAACAACACAGCTACACTAGCTCACCAACAAAAACCCACTCCACCGAGACAGAAAGGCATATCGTATAACCAGGTGTACACCGAAGCACAGATTATGAGGAATTATGTTCCTATAGGCCACCACACTAGAACCTTACTTGGTCAAACTTAGATATAAAGACAGTTAGAAAATGTTTGTGTTCCACACAATACTGCAAATAAAATGTGAATGTGTGCATTTTATTAGGATTTTCTTTTTGGTTAGAGAGAGAAAACAGCACAGTACATAGCACATAAATAAGCTCATATGGAATTTCTGGAAAATACATTTTATGTGTTTCCACAGCTGTACTTTTCTAAAAATAATAATGTAAGGACAAAGGTGTGTGTTTCTTATTGTTAAAAGATGAGAAAGGTTTTAACCCAAATTTAAATCTATTTTTTTGTTGCTACTGATGAACTGTTTCAGCAGTGATATACATTCATGCCTGGGACTGACTATCTGCTAATAGCGTCATGCCTTGTGTCTCTGGGTGTTTCTATATGCTGGATTTGCATATGGGTTTTTTTTTCTCCAAATGTATCATCTAAGGAAAATTATTATAAGCTTGTTTCATGGTCACTGGAGTGTGAGTGTGTTAGAAGTAGAGGACATGTACACATGTATGTGTGTGTGTCTGTGTGTGTGTCGCCATTTTTCACTCCAGTATATTTAGACCACGAACATAACTCATCTTCCTCCTCAAAATCCAAGACATCAGTCGTCTCGCTGAGGAACAGGGAGCTGATTTTACAGCCCATTTATCTGGGCCGCTGCTCTCATATATTACATTTAACCTTACATAACAGCGACATAGTGAGCCTGTCACAGTTGTTCACTCAACCAGTGCATCAGGCTTGAATCTTCTTTTATAGGTTTTCTTTTTTCTTGTGGCATTTCTGCTTCATGCGATAGCATGTCAAATTGGTCCCACCCTGCAACATCAGTAGCTTGAGACAGGCAGCCATGTAAAGCCACCAATAAGCCTGAAAGGGGTTTCTGCTACATGGTAGCATATTGTTAGTGGTGACCTGAGGATGGAGTGGCTCAGACAAGGGGACATACTGTACATGAAGTCAGGAGCTGTCTCCTACAGGCACAGTCTTGTGCTTGTGACCGCTAAGCTGATCAGCTTCTGGACTACAGCACAGCTCATGAGAGTCTATACTCAAACCTTACTCTGGACCTACCGCACAGTTCATACAGCCATGGTAGTGTGATGGCTAAAGGAATGGAAGTATCAGCCCGCTGGTCGATCCACAATTATTGGATGCATTGGCCTGAAGATATTCTTAATCACATGAGGAGAATCTGACCGATTTCTTCTTCTGTAGGGTCACCATGAGATTCACGTTCTTGATTTATTGTGAAATGTACCAGCTGAACTTGGAAATGGAATTTGACATTCACATCAGGATTAAACAGAGTAACTTTGTTGATCCCTTTCATTTCCACTGATAGAG
>JASGAT010350852.1:2279-13396 GCA_030220025.1 Chelon auratus | reverse complement strand
TTTTTTTTTTAAATTCGACAAAGTTCTTCCAGAACCAAAGGATGCATTATACATCTGAGTAGTACTGTAATATTAGACATTTCATACCTTTTGAGTTGGTTGATCCTAAGGTTTTACTGCTCTGGCTGGCCTTCGTCATCTGTGATGCTCTTCTGTCAGAGTGGGCGTACATTTCTTGAGTGGGAAAGAGACACTTGAAAGGATCGTCGTCATCATCATTGACTCCCAGAATGTGTCCCGTCTGAGTTTCAGTCATATCCATGTTTGTATCATCTCCTGGACAGAGTGAACCTCCATAAGAGGATTCTCTAATCTTCCTGGTGTTATTTAGTGACTGTGGAGCCAGATTTTCTTTATCCACATCAGCTCTCTGCGTTTTATTCTGAGCCAGGGGGGTGTTTGTTTCCACAAAGGATGGTCCACCCGGGGGCGTCGTTCTGGTGATCACAGCATCGGTGCTTGGGCCACTTGGTTTAAAGAGATTCGAGAGGAAGTTTTCAAATCCAGGATCCAAACAAGGCACTGACGTGGATATGTTTTTCTTCTCTACACAGAAATCCATGTTTCTGCCCGACCCACTCATCATGTTCAAAGTCTGACTTAGAGTCACATCCTTGGATCCATCATCCACAGTAAACATCACTCCTTTTTCTCCACCAGTTGGTAAAATATCATAGTTTTGAAGAGAAATATCTCCAAGTATCTCTCCATCACTGGCAATGTTTATAGTGTGACTCTGAGTCATGTCCATGAAAGCATCATCTGTAGAAAACATAACTGTTTTCTCCCCCAAGTTGGTGTCAAAGTTGACCTAACAAAGTTGAAATAAACATGTGTCAATGAACGGTGACTAAATAACACGGTTTAGATTACAAAAACAAAATCCAGTGATAACTCATTATAATAATGTTATAGTCTAAAATATAAACATACCAAACTAATTTAACCATTTGGTGGCCGTGACAGCTGTAGGAAACATCAGAGACGTTAAGCTTACCCTATCCCTTTGCTGCGAAGCATGTAGAGGGGCTTTCAACAGGGTCTCCATACCTAAATTTGGAGATCTGAGTTTAGTAATGGCAATCTTTCACTGTAACAGCTATGAGAGTTTGCCAGTAATGGTTTAAGATTTAAATTAAATCAATCCCTACCCATGATTTGGCTCCCATCTTCAGCAACCGCCAGCTGGACTCTTTATGGAAGAAAACAGAGTATTTATGTTACAATAGAGAAATGCAAAATGCAGCTGAACTGGTAAATCTTGAAAGGTAACAACACCTTACCTATTTTGTGTAGCTGCTGCAACTGTGGAATAAGAAACATACAAAAATAATAACTACAAAGCGGCTTGTAAATGACAGCACAGTTGTACATATATTAATACATTACATACTTGGAGTAAGGTCCTGTAAAGGATTTTGTCCAGGAGAGCCATTTTTAACATCCCTATAAAGGAAAAGAACACTGGTTAGATTAAAATATCAGCATCCTTGTGTAAGAAAATGAAGCCCGAGTTGTAATTTCTGTGACTCACTTGGAAAACAGGAGAACATCATTGGCAGGGGCAAAACTGACTCTCCTTGAATTCCTCTTTTCCACCACTTTGACACATTCCACCTTAGTGAAGAGGTAAGAAGAGGTAAATGATATAACTGACGGCTCAATTCTTCCTCTAAATCTCAAATCAAGCAGTTAATTTACCACATTTTCCTGTTGCTCTGGGTCCGGGAACCTGGCTGATTTCCGTGGTGCTTTCAAAATCTGCGCAATCAAAATAAATAAATAAAGGTCATTCATTTGTACTTGAGGAGTAAAGAGTATATATATATAATACTATTTGTCTAAACAAGTTTATGTCACACTCACTGAGGAAATGCGCCGCTTGGAAAATGTGCTGCCTTCACTGTAACAATAAATGGGAATTAGTATTCAGCTGGTGGGAGTTGTCATTATATGGAATGTACTAAGTAATAGCCACATAACAATACATTATATCAACATGAAGCATAATGATGCTATAAACTGCTAAATGATGCTTTGAGGGTCATGCATGTTGCACAAATGACTGCTTTCTTTAAACAGCACAGTTTTCACTCACATGTTCCTGGTAGGATCCAGAGGCTCCATCTTTAACTGTAAGAATATAAAGATAATGTTTTACACATGATAAATTACAGCTTCCGCAGAATAAACTCACTTGCCATTTTGTTATTTTGTTTCCACACTATCAAAAACAAATGCATTGTAATTTGCACTAAATCTCAGCTTCATGAAAGTTATAATATTCAGCATTTGTTTAAAATAACAGTTGTTGATTCAGCAGGATGTGGTTTGTAGTAGGGTTGACTTGTGCTGTGTTGTAACACACGTTTCTATTATTTTGACACCACCATTTTAGTCAGTTTAAAAAAAAAAACACACCACAAACTACATGCTGCAAAATGATCATAGCATTGTCTGCAATTTCCCCATTGTGGGACAAATAAAGGTTTTCTTATTCTTATTAATTTCCACCTTAAACTGAACATTATAACAGTCGTGAAGGTACTGTTATAATTGGATGCATTCATTTTTACTTGTGTGAATATAGAACTGGCAAGTGAGTTTAATTGAAATACTTCATGAATGGCGAATTTAGACTTAACATTCAATTAATAATCAAAAATATTATTATGTGTGGTGTTACAAGTGTACAAACTGCTGTCACGTTGACTGTTAAGGACTACTACACAGAAGACACTATAACTTTGTTAAATGGTAAAAACATAACTGCGTTAATTTACAACTAAACATATCTGTATAATAACCGACAATATAAAAGGTGAAATTTCCAACTAAAAACACGACGTTAGCTTGGTAACGAAGTAACGTCCCTTCGTCAAATATAAAGCACCCATTTCAGTGTACAAATCTTGACTTTTTTTTAAAGAAACAAGCTCATGTTTACTTACCTCCCTAGCGAAGAGAAAACACTGGATATTTAGTTAGCTCTAACGTCACTGTTAGCTTGCCATTCATGAAATTAACAAGAAAACAACTGAAAACCGAAGAAACATGACAGCGGACACACCACAGTTGTTGTGTGTTGTATCACCCCGCGTTTTGCGGCGCATACGTTAAGTTTTGAATTTCTCCGCATGCGCAATGGAGTCCTACCTATGGCGTTTATGTCGCAAATGCTTGTTGTTTTTTTAAGCTTATTTCGATTACCGACTTTATGATTAACTCAATTAAAAAAAAATAATACCGATTAAAATTTATAATATATATAATTTTATCTAGAGTAACATTAGCAGGAAATGACGTAGACAAACCGGAAGAAGCGACAGAGGGCGGCACGTTTTAAAAATTCTTACGGTTCAGTTTTGACTGTTGACAAGTCTAATTTGCAAAATACCCCAGAAAGGTAGGCATTCATGTTGTGTTATTAAACTAAATCATATTAGTATGTTTAATTGCTGTTGAACAAATAACTTGCAGCTAAGATATGCTAAACTAAGCTAATCTAACTAAACGTTTTTGTTATTTTCGTATTTGGGGAAATCGAACCAAACTCCATTCAAAGTACGACAGATTTTATGTTCCGGGCAGTTTGAAAATGTGGCTTTTTTATTTCTTCATATGTATATATGTTAAATGTACGCTTATTCTATAAATATGTGTAGTTAATCGGATTGTTTCTTCGTACAGGTGCATTTGTAGTTGCCTGCATTGTATTTACTGTGGAATAAAAACATGGCTACAAAAATCCCAAGAGGTACGAAGATTCTGCTGTTGATTTTAATGTGAACAAAACACAAACAATGACAATACGCTGTTATCCATGTGTTTACCTGCAGAAACAAAGAAAACGGGTCATAAACTTGAATCCAAAGACACTGTAGCTGGACTCCAAGCAGCAAATGCAGGGCAGAAATCAGATGGTATCCTTAAACCCCAGAAAGAAAACCTAACAAGGTAAGAAATAGCCAAGAAATAGACAAAAGTCTTAAGATTGTTTTGCATCTGACAGCTCTGTACTTTCCCTTCGCTGCTGCTGATTTCCTTTCCCCTTCATCTTTTGTCTTTTAGAAAAATTGTTGCACCTAAAGTTCACAAAGGGCAAGTATGAATTACATAACATACGCAGCACTTTACAGGACTTCAGCTTCTTAAAACAACTTTATTACAAATTACCACAGGATCTCCACCAGGTACGGGCAACAGGCCGAGCTCAAGGAGCAAAATCAGCATTTGATGGTTGCGAATGAGGAGCTGCAGAAAAACCTCTCAGAGACACAGGTGCAGAAAGCAGTTGCTGAAAACATATTTTAGATTAATCTCCTATTCTCTTTAGTCTGTTTTTATTTATACATTTATTTATTCATTCGCCATATTCTGTTATAATCTGAATCCATTTTTATGCTGCAGCAAAGAGTAGCTGAGTTGGAGCTGCAATTCAGTGACCTTGAAAAGGAGAATGCAGACGTTCAGAGAAACCTTAAGGACTGTCACGTTCTCCTGGTTGCTGCCAAAATAGATCCAGGTGAATATAAACTATATACATATGGATATAAATGCAGTTTATTATGTTGTTGTTGTTTTTTTACTTAATAGAAATTAAAATGTATTTCATTCTTAGTGTTAGGAGAAAGGGTTGGCGACGCAGCACAACAGAATGAAGAACAAAGGAAAGAAGTTATGGTACATTTTATTTATTTTTACTTGATGTTGTACAGTCTGTACATGCATGCTTTATCAAACTCACACAATAAACTGCAAGCTGGAGTATAACTGAAATTGAAAAGGTGCACATATTAGTTTGTTCCATGCTACATAACCACACAATTGTATATATTATATAATATTATGAGAACCTTACGTAATTATCTTACATATCCTAGACACACACAGCATTTCAGCTATTCTAGACAAAGCCACCTAGTAGACCTCTTTATTGTCATTATTTCAGAGCGTTTCCACAGACCTGCTGAACGAATTAAAGGCCTTTGATGATGTTGCATTGCACCAACGTTCTCAGCTAGAGGTGAGTAGTCAAAGTCTCCCCAGGGTTTTATTCCCCAGTGGTGTTGCATTTCGACTTAATGTTCTTTTTTGAAAACTTTTAGGGTATCCAAATAGCCATGACGGACCTCATTAAAGCACGAGAACACATGGCACAAGAAAGGGAGACCTTTTCCCTGCAGGTGGCGGAAATGGAAAAAGCTCTGGAGGAAGCGGAAGCTCTCTTACAGTAAAGGTGTACAATCATTCCCCTGTTTAAAATGAGCTGTTTTATTTTATTGTATTCATGCATAACTAGTGTTTTAATGTTAGTGATACTAAAACTGAATAAAGGATTCTTATGTCATTCTTCCCATGTCTACATGCACAAGCAGGTTTTCATGGTTTGAACATGGCCTATTGTGCATCCCCTCATTTAGAATAGCGTGTGTTCATATGAGTAGAAACCTTGTACAGTATATTTCTAACTGGAGGTATTTTATATATAAATTGAAGGCTAGCTGGATTCAAAACAATTCAAAACAGTAAATACCTAGCTTTTCTGCTGATTTTAATGTTGCATTAAAAATGAATGAAAATTGTGCTAAAACAAATTCTGGTCCAAAGACAAACTAAACCATATACTACTAAAGCAATCTTCCTATATGTTAAAAGCACTCGATAAATAAAGTTTCTATATATCTATCTATCTATTGCAGGCTTATAGTACAATGTTATACATCAGTGCACTTTCCACCTGACTCCTTGTAATTCAAGCGTACCACAAATGCGCGCATGCTCCTCATCCAGTATATGATGAATTTTGGCTTGACGTGTTGCTGTAGGGGTTTTCATTGCCGTCCAGACTGGTTTTAAGCGTGGAGGTGGACATGCTGCTGGTGCTGTTTAAGTGGCTCTGATCACTCGCACCAGCGTTGACCTCTCCTGAGTTGCTGGTGTTGTAGTAGTAGATGAACAGGAAGAAACCTGGCAGACAGAGGGAGATGGTCACTTATAGAAACCAGAAAGGAGTCTTTTTAAAGGAATCTTTTTTTTTTTTGTACTCATTAATCATGTATTGCATTCAGTAGGCAGTGGCTATTCAGTTTTCTTGTCTTTCAGTTGAATTTTCAGCTTTTGTTTGCGTTTAGGGTTTTAATTCACTTAATTCAGCGTCATCTGATACAACAAAACAAATGTTAATGTTGTAGTAACCAGTTCATTTAATTGCTGTGGCATCATGTGAGCTGTAGTAAACCCACCTTGTTAATAAAACCGTGCTTTGGTCCCTCATTACAAAATCCTGTGTTAACGTATTTAACCATTTGAGACATTGGCAACTGCTTTTTAAGTACCTGTGTTCAAAGTTTGAACACAAACCTGGCATTAAAACGTGCCTCCGCATCTGATCCAGTCCTATCTATGGAAATAAATGTCCCAGTGCAACATCATGCAAAGACCTACTGTCAATTATGGATCACTCTGTTTCAGGGCGCATCCCGACATGGTATTATGAAAATGAAGGCGCTATAAAGTCTCTCTTGCTCACTGACAGCCCATATTAAGTTATTATTTATTTGTTTAGAGTCCACCATGGTGTCAGTTGTTTTACGAACTCTGCACAAAGCTCAGATTATCAGTGTGGCACGTGTGTGTTCACCCGTTCGCAAGTGACCCAGGTCATATCCAAATGTCCTATTATCTGTGGTTTGGATGTGTTCGCTTAACGTTCATACCCGGTCTGAACAGAGCCACTGAAACAAGACCATCTACATTTTATCAGCTTATAAAACTTAACGCTTTACTTTGATCTCAACCAAATCAGACGTAACATTATGACCACCTTCCTAATATTGTGTAGGTCTGCCTTGTGCCTCCAAAACAGTTCATCAGAGAATGGACATGGACATGGACCTTCTGAGGGTGTCCTGTGGTGTCTGGAACCAGGATGTTGTTAATGGATGGCTTTAGTCATATGGGTTGAGGGGAGGGGCCTCTGTGGATCATCAGATACGTGATACGATCAGTTTAGGAACTAGTGAATTTGGAGGCCAGGTCAACACCTTGTGCTGTTTGATTTGTTTAGAAACAAATCAAGCTGTTTGTGTGTGTGTCCCTGTGTCAGGCTGCATCCTGCTGGGGATGGCTGCTGCCATCAAGGAGTGTCATTGCTATAGGGTGGGGGTGCCTGGTCTGGTCTAGGTGGGTGCTACATGTCTGAGTAACATCCACATGAATGCCAGGTCCAAAAGTTTCCCAGCAGAACATTGAATTGTCACAAGACAGTCAATGTTATTTACTTCTGTCAGTGGTCATAATGTTATGTCTGATCAGTGTATGATTAAATTAAAATATTGGCAAGTTGTGGTGGATCATATCCATGCTGTTCACACTTGTTGGATACCTTGGAAGGAGTTGAGGACTGTGAATATGTAGTAGGAGGGGATCCTGAGGGCTCCATAGGCAGCGAAGGCAAAACCCCACGTGATACCCAGCATGCAACACAGGCCCATGATGGTCAGGATGCCTTTGCCATTCTGGCCCATTTGAGCATTAGACTTGGTTCTCTTGAGACAAAAGAGCCAGGACACGATGACAATGAAGGTGGTGAAGGTGAAGAGGAAAACCACCACATAGTAGCCAATGTTGACAACGTAATGGACGTCACTGTCTATTATCCAGCACCTTGGAACAGAAAGATAAGTCAGCTTTTATGAATTTTAAAAATCTGTAGACTGAAAAATTATATATCAGCTTACAGGGTCGCGTTGTTTTCGGCATTGTCGACGGGGATGATCTGTTGTCCGTATTTTCCCACGATGAGCAGGACAACCACAATTACACTCGGTATTACTGGGAAGGCAAGCAAATAACAACCAGTTAGCCAGCACAACACAGCTAATGTCATGTTGCGCTGTCAGGTTTCTTTCAAAATAATAAAAAAGCTACATGAACTCACGCCAGCTGGTGACAGAGACTTTCAGTATGTAGCGTTGGATACTGATTTTGCCGGCCTTATACAGCTGCAGGCAGAGGTGGAAGGCCTGCACAGCGAACCAAGTGAAAGTGGCCAGCAGGAAGTAGTGCATGACAGCTGCCATGGCCTTACAAGACGCACTGTTGTTCAGATTTGCCACATAGTTGTTGATTAGGAAGGTGAAGTCAAGGAAGAACATGGATGACACCAGGTGGATGAGGAGCCTTGTGGATTTGCTGGCCTTCTTCTTCCTGTAACAACAGATTAATTAACAGAGAGAATACACAAGATCTGTTAGGGCAAATGTTATTTCGTGACTATACCGCCCACTGAAACATTTTGATTTCTATTGGGTCAGTGTTTCATTTAAATTATTTTTTATTGCAAATCGCCCATTTCCTTCTCATAGAACCATATTTAAAGTAAGCGGTTTTGAACTAGACGCTGCAGCGCAGTCTGAATGGGTCTTGCTGAAAGACTCGTCTCTGATGTGCCATCTCCATCTGTATCCCGTTTTTTACGGGCACTGCTAAGCTTCACCTGAAGCTGTACATGCTAATAGCAACTCTTTGAATGTCAGTGACCGCAAAGTCTGGTTCGCTTCCAAAGATTAATGGCAACATCCAAAGCAGGGACACTCACAGATGCTCCGTCTGGAAACATAATATAGTTATTTTCATGATTGCCACAATGAGGCCACTATTCAGGAATCTCATTTCCCTACTGTAAATATTTTGAACATGACCTTATACCAGCGAAGTGGACTTATTTACATGAACCAACCGTCATGGAAAAGCGCAGTTATCCAGACAAGATGTTCTCTGTTTTACACTACTCGTTAATAAACAGGATTAGGTGTTACAACACCTTGTGCCGAGCTACGTAAGAAATAACTTGGAAAAAGGGTTGCACACTGTTTTTTGGATATATCGGAGTAAAAAGACACCGTATGAACAAAGTTTTGCTACCTTGTAAGGAAGTGCATGAAGAGGACTATGCTGAGGAAGAACATGGACAAGCCGCAGCCAACTTGAGTGATGATGTTGAGGTTGTTCAGGTCAGAACTAGAGATAGTTTCACCGGCAGTATCTGTCTGCAAAAGGCAAAATAAAAACAACACTTTTAAGTACTCACACGAATTGTCACTGCAGTTCAAGCCATTAAAGAGGGTCAAACGCACCAGTAAGATAGCGAAGAATGTCAAATGAGTGCACTGGCACGTAATGTTGCCTCCAGTTATGTTTGTCACACATCCATTATTGGTCCAGTTTGGTTTACTTCCTACAAAAACAAGAATGGAGCATGTGAGGAGTGCAGAGCAGAAACTAGAGAACCAGAGGGAGGACATAGCTTCAAATCAAATAAATGTGCCCAAGAATTATCAAGAATTTAGCTTCTTAAAACTAATCTTGCACTGTGCATCACAAGAGTTCTCATTCAATTATCACGGTCAAAACACAACAGATATTTCAGTAACATAATAATAGTGCCTACACCTTCCTGTATCTCAGGCTTTTTTTTCATGGAAAACAGTTTAACATGTTATAGAAGGAAAAAAACACTGGTGTTACAAACATTTATAATCGTTCTGTTCTATTGGAGCTACAGTGTGAGGATTATGTTTCACCTTCTAGCAGTATTTACATAAACATTATGGAGGCAAGTGCATAAAATGTTCCGCTTTCTTTATTAGACTGCGATTATTTCATTTTTATCTGGATCATAAAAAATGTTTTCTTGGAAGCTTCTTAGATTTGACTGTATTCCTCCTGACCACTGGAGAATGATTTCATAGAACCCACGGTTACATTCATAACTTTTATACTCAACTCAACTCAAAGACTGAATCTAATCATTTTCTCTGGAGTATCAGAAAGTTCTCTTGAGTGCTTCCCAGGTTTCATTTTATTCTTACTGACCACCAGAGACTGATTTCATAGAACCCATGGTTACATTTATAACTTTTATACTGTAATTTTTTCTTTAAATGTTTGCGCTTTTTATCTGGAGCATCAGAAGGTTTTCTTGGATGCTTCTTAGGTTATTTTTTTATTCTGACTGTCAGAGATAGATTTCATAAAACCATTGTTACATTTATAACTTTTATACTCTATTCTTTTCTTCATCTTCTTCATTCATCTTTTGTAAAATGCTTCCTAGATTCAATGTCATTCCTTCTGACCACCAGAGACTCATTTCATACAACTGTGGTTACTTTTATAACTTTTACACTCAATTATTTTCTTTGAAGGCAGTTTTTATTTTTTTCTGAAGTATCAGAAAGCTTTCTTGAATGCTTCATATGTCCCATTTTATTCGTACTGACCACCAGAGATTGTTTTCATACAATCATGATTACATTTTTAACTTTTATACTGTTATCTTTTCTTTAAAGGCAGAGCATCAGAAAGTTTTCTCGGATGCTTCCTAGATTGAATGTTATTTCTCCTAACCACTGAAAATATATTTCATAGAACCATTGTTACTGTTATAACATTTCTACTCTGTTCTGCTCTTTGAAGGCGGAGTTTTTATTTTTGTCTGGAGCATCACAAAGTTTTCTTAAAAGCTTCCTAGATTATATTCTATTCTACTTACTTTTATCATATGTTATCACTGGTGGCATTGTTTTTATCTTTTGTAATGACACCGTCCTTGTGAGAATAATAGGTTCATTTTGAACAGTAACTTACCAGGAATGTACACTTGGACATAAATGACTGGGCTATCTTTGTTTGCATCCGCAGCATACGTTGGTTTAAGAGGTTTTAAATGGCTTCATAGCAATATCTTACATCAACAAGATAATTATAATGTGGGAAAAATACCTTCACCATCCCATGAATGGCATGATGGTGCCCCTTTCTGCAAACACAATAACAAAATCACACTAAGTTTGCGCTTTTTAAAGGGTAAACAAAGAAATCTAAAATAAGAACGAAAAACATATTTAACTTACGTATTGAATGTTCTGAAAATTGATGTTTATTGTGTCTGTGAGATTGGAGATTTCAGCTCCCATCTCAACTGCTAAGACCTCATCACCTAAAACAGTGCTGTTCTTTTCATCCTAATAAAAATTAGAAACAATATGTTAACATAATCACACACTGGACATAATATTGTCGATCTGTAAATTTAAAATACATTTTAGACC
>JASGAT010350848.1:6196-29447 GCA_030220025.1 Chelon auratus | reverse complement strand
TGAGACGTATTGAGTAGCCTAACGTTACCTCGGTAACCTGGCAACCTCGAGTCGGGGGGAAGGTTGGAGGGGATACACCGTTCTACAGTATTTTGAAAGTGATTGCAGTACCAGTTTTGGCCACAATCTTACATACTGTTCCTTTAAACTCAGGTTTGAGGCTCCACATGTGTCGACCATTAAAAGATCAAGAGACATTTAATGTTTTACTTTTACACGTGCTCCAGCCTCATGTTAGGTTTGTTATTTCCTTGTTTTTGTACAGTATAAATTACCTTTACCTTTACCTATCTGCCCTGCAGGCCAGTTCTTGGTGCAGAACGTGGTTCCTCAGGCATCTGGGGAGAGTGCCAAGGTCAAAGTGAAAGTTCGCGTCAATGTCCACGGTGTGTTCAGTGTATCAAGTGCATCGCTAGTAGAAGTCATAAAAACAGCTGAAGGGGAGGAGCCAATGGAGACGGACCAGACAGTGAAGGAAGAGGAGGTGCGTCTAGTTTGTATTTGCAAAGGGTGTAACATGACATAGGGTGTAACATGACATACTGTGTGTGCGTATAGAGACAATAGAGACACTTCTTACTATTTCTTTGCTCTTTGCTTCATGTTTGGACGTCCTTTTCACACAGAAAGTCAGTCTGGCCCCACCTTGGTTTTCCTGTCATCACTATGGAATTTAAACACCTTAACAAGCTTCAGGAAGCTTCAAGTGGGGTTGAACGCTCCTTATAATTACTTTGGCATTTTATTTTTTGGGATATTTGCCACCCCCTGCAGTAGTTTGGTCTTTTCCCCACAGTAATGCGTGATTGCTGTTTTTCTACTCAAACATGCATGTAAAAGAAAAAAAACTGCACTAGAGATAAAAGAAACATGTACAGAAAAAGGACAATTTTCTTCTGGACTAAAGAAAACGCATCACATCTTTAGAGCGGCTCAAGCTCTCAATATTATCTTCAGAAACCCACTGACTATCTGTGTTATAATTAATGTTTCTCTGATGTTTGGCTGTGACTGGGTGTGCTCTTGTCAAAATGGTCTAATTGCACCCAGACGGTAAGATGAAGCTTGACACAGAGGGACGTTGTGTTACCTTAATTTATGTCTATCGTTTCTTTTACCGTGTGTCAGAACAAAATGCAGGTGGACCAGGAGGAGCAGAAACTCCAGCCTGGAGACAACGGAGACAAGAAAACAGAGGCCGAGGAAATGGAGGTAACCTTGTGCTGGGCGATAAGGCGATAACCACAATGGGCCTCATGCATGTATCATGCCCATTTACAGATTTGATCTTAAGTAGAATATCTGCCAGTGCACGTTTCATAATTACCAAGCAGGACTTTCTTATTTTCTTGTTACTGGATTTATTAAGAACAAAATAAATGAATGCATGAGGCCCATTGTCAATACATCCATTAGTAAAATGCGCAGAATTATGCTGCTTTCTACAAAACAAGTGCTGCTCAAGTGGCAACCCAAAAGGAAGTCCCTTTGCTTCTTGTAGATGGTTGTGCTGTGATTGCAGCTTTTATAATGCGCATCCAGCATAGCTTGATGCCTTCAGAGACAGAAAGAATGTTCTTTGTGTGTGTGAGCGCATTATTTGAGTGTTTAATTCCAAGTGCCCATTACAAAATAAACCAAACACATCACTAGATGACGACTGCGCTTTTGTTCAAATGAGTTTTTTTTTTTAATGTAAAGCGAGGATAGCAATTTTTTGTTTTCCAAAACAAGACTCGCACTTGTGATGAATGACGCCATTCAAACGTGTGACTATCACATTACACTTTCAATTAAAGAGAGCAAACAATGTCGCAGAGCAAGTTCTCCATATCAACAAATTGCATTTTAGTAAATAAGTTATTAAATCATTATTTATTTAAAAAAAAAAAAATCTAAATCCAGAGTTGCTGTCTATCAGTATTTGCTTTTATGACAATGCATGACACATGATGATTCAAAATACTTTTAGACACGAGTATTCAACGTACTGTAACTGGAAAATCCTGTGATTGTTTACATGATATAATTTTCTGCCATATCGCTCAGCACTTGGTAACCAATACAAATATACCAACCTTTTCACACTGATTGATCGTTACTGGGTAAAATGTAATGGGTATTTTAGATGGACACACACTTAAGTGTAAATGTGGAGACTCATCAGTTTAAAGTGATCCTTAGCCTCTCCAAAAGTGAGGAAAAGTCCTCACTCCCAAGGCCTCACCCAGTCTTTACAGAAAACATTTACTAAACTAAAACATGTAAAGAATTTGACACTTAAGTGCTGATTCTCTGTGTAGTACATCGTTTATTTCAAGCGGAATTTAACAATAACCTCCCAAAACTTGAAGAGTAGTTACGGTTTAAGGATTTCACACACGCATGGTCGAATACATGTAAACTAATAATATAGGGATGTGCGCTGAATTTAAGTTATTTACAGAAAAATCACTATAGTGACCCTGTTCACATTTAAAGTGAATGTATCAAACTCAAAACTTGTCCTGTCAGGTTTGCGATGGGACTAACTGGAGTCACACAAGGCTTTTGTTTTTGAGGATGACAGGATAGCACAGACGTGGTGTATGCTCCAGTATTTGCACAGACTAAAATGATTTTCATTTCTCCTCTCTCAGACGACGGCAGAGGATGCCAAGCAGGAGAAGAAGAACGACCAGCCTCCACAGGCGAAGAAGCCCAAAGTGAAGACGAAGACGGTGGAGCTGCCCATACAGAACAATTTGCACTGGCAGCTGTCCAGTGAAGAACTAAATATGTTTGTGGAGAATGAGGTAATGTTCTAAAAATCACCGGGAATGTCCGGCATGCACACACAGTAGTTGTCCAAGCAAATGTGCAAGTGAAGCTCACTGCTTCTGGTTTAATTTACTTGGAAATGGAGTTGTAATCTGGTTTTACTCGTTTATATTCTCTAAAAGGCATTTTATTCACTATTCGGTAATACACTTGATTCAGATTCAGTACTTCTGTTTTGTCTTGGTCCGTTCTCAAGCGGTTTAAACACCCTTCTTCAGTTTATTTGGTGCGCACTTCTCCTGACTAATCTGCTGTTCGCTGTGACTCTTCCAGGGTAAGATGATCATGCAGGACAAGCTGGAGAAGGAGAGAAACGACGCAAAGAATAATGTGGAGGAGTATGTGTACGACATGAGGGACAAACTGCATGGTGTCCTGGAGAAGTTTGTGAATGAAGCTGTAAGTTCAAGTCATCAGATACTAATCCTCTCAGCGTAAATGTGCAGCCTTGGGTCTAATTTTGTAGTGGGTTTGAATCCGGAAGTCGGATACGCTGCTTGCATTTGAGGCTGTGAATTGTATAAAATTGTGAAATTTAATCGTTTTTGTTTGTGAAGGATCGTGATGCGTTCTCATTAAAACTGGAGGACACCGAGAACTGGCTGTATGATGAAGGCGAGGACCAACAGAAACAAGTTTACATCGACAAACTGGCTGAGCTGAAGGTAACAAGCCGTGTTCTGGACAGTTTTTATTCAGAATGGTTCTTGAAGAATTTAAGGACATGACACAGTTTTGTACTTGTGTGGCAGTGAACGTACCAAACTTATTTACAGTTACTAAATACCATTAATAACAATAATTTTTCCCCACGCAATTCAAAGATGGTATTCTTGGTATAATACATAGAATAGGATAATTGACTCGATTTTGCTCTGCTGTCTGGACGATGGACTGACAAAAATTGATGACCCTCCTTTCTACAGAAACTTGGCCAGCCTATTCACGAGAGATACATGGAAGCCGAGGAGAGACCAAGAGCTTTTGAGGAGCTGGGCAGACAGATCCAGTTATACATGAAGGTCGTTGAAGCGTACAAGGCAAAGGTAACTTGACTCAGTGACTGAGTTAACAGCTCCAATTCTCATTGACCACATCAGGAGTCTTTTGAGGCCAAATCCAAGTGTGTGTGCAAAAAGAAAAAAAACACCTTCCTTACTGACCAGGTTGGACAAACGGCAATACAGCTGTCTAATTTACCTGTGTGTCTCCCAACAGGACGAGCAGTATGAGCACCTGGATGAGCTGGAGGTGACTCGGGTGAGCAAGCAGGTTAACGATGCCATGTTCTGGATGAACAGTATGATGAACCAGCAGAACAATCAGGACCTCACCCTGGATCCTGTGGTCAAAGTTGGAGAGATCCAGTCCAAGACTAAGGTACTGAGTGCAGCCAGGACACATACAACACACTACATGCCAAAAATGAAGTGTAGGTCAATCCAGTCTTTCTGGTTAGATGACCTGTCAGCAGGTTTTTGCTTGGCTTAGGGGTGTCATCCGCACCAAACCCCACAGTAGACTAGTTTACTTCCCTTTAGACTACTATTATAAAGGTAAACATGTTACAGAAGATTAGGCATGTATCCAGAATGCATCAATAAACCCTCATCTCCCTTGATACTGGAACAGAATATAGGTTACAGCATAAAAACAGTTTTTTAAAGGAGTATTATTATTGTTGTTTTCTCTGTTTAGGAGCTTTATTCAGCCTGCAACCCAGTGGTGTCCAAACCCAAGCCCAAAGTGGAGCCACCAAAAGAGGAGGAGAAGACCGCGAATGGACCAGTCAACGGGCAGGAGGGAACAGAGACTCCACCATGCAACCCAGACAAAGCAACACCCGCAGGCACGGAACAGGAAACGGCAGAGAACAAGCTCCCTGAAATGGACATTGACTAACTTTTGCTGCTTCAACCCCCGAGTTTCTCCTCTGTTCGTCCTGCTACTTGTCCCGGTTCTGTCCTCCTTCTGAGATAGTTATTGACGACACAGTAGCCTCTCTCATAAAGACACAGATGGCAGCATCCCTAATCGATACTATTCCATCGGTCAGCCTCCTCGGCATGTCACTTCTCATTTTCTTTGAATACAAAAATGTTGCTTAATATTATGAATGGACTGCTTTATGATATAAAAGTTGTGGGCGTTGGGATTGAGCTGCTTTCTCCGTGCTGCTTCGATGGCTGTTATGTTAAAGATTGTTTTATATCAGCATCTCCTGAGCACATTTAAGCTAAGAATGTCTGATTTGAAGAAAACTAATACACACAGGAGTTGTGAACTTGTAAAATAATGCAGTAAGCAACATGAATGGTTCAAAGTTGTTCATGACAAATAGTGCATTTTCTTTCCTGACAGACAGTTGTAACTGTTGAATTATAATGTGTTTAGTTTAAGAGGAAGCAGTGAGTTTTTTTTTTTCTTTTTTGTTGAGTTTAAACTTGTTGTTAAAACTAGGTACTACATGTTACTGTCATGCAGTATTTCACAGTTTAGCTTTTCTCATTCAGAAGCAATGGTCTGTTGTTCTCTCGTAGCCTTGCATTGATTTGTTTTTTTTCTACTCAACAGTGTGAATGCTGGTGCAACAAATCACCTTTTTTAGGTGATGCTGTTGTTGCCAACATCATGAAAAAAATGAATATAATAAAAAATATTCACCAAAAAAGCATGTGATTTCAGTTTATTTATTATTTTTTTGGTATATATTGTGAAGTGTCTGTGTTAAACTATTTAGGAAAATCTAAAGGACAACCTCTAATACACTGCAAAAGTAAAAATTGCAACTCTACAGACAGGCAAGAGAGTCAAGTATAGATGAAAAGATGGTAAAAGAAAGATTTATTATAAGAAAACTTGGTTGAGATTGTTGAGTAAAGATGTGAAGAACTTTTTTGTTTTAAATTAGATTTTTTTTCATTTTAAAATGCAGCTCACTTTAGTTAATGAGAAAACCTGTTACATATCTATATTCATAAATATACGCTCAGTTGTATGTTACATGATGATAAATATTGTCATATAGTTTTAGAATTGTACTGAATTACAGCCAGGTATTGATTACAACTACTAGGCTACTATAAATATACTGTATATCACATTAAATAGTGAAGACATTAAGATCTTTTGGGCCTTTGCTTCAAGAAATTTTCTCTAACTGGACCTCTTTAAATTATGATCTTCCTGGCCTTTACAGTCCACGCTTTTAGCCTGATATGAATACAGAAAGTACAATAAAACGTGCAGTACACTACCCAGCTTGCAGGCGGTGCTGTCACGCAGTAAATGGTCATGACGTGAACTAGTCAGGGGGCAAGAGTCACTAGTGTTTGGCACAGACAAGGTAAGAAACGTGTTATTTTTAACAGTACGATTTACACACTCACTTAATAACCTGTTGTGGTTTTGCCCAGCAGCACAGAGGAAGTTAAATCTGTTGCTGCCGTAAAGGAAAAGTTACTGTTGTGCCGCTTTGACTGTAGTCATAGCCACTGTTTACATCAGCTAACAATGCTAGCTAGCTACTTTCCCCTAGTTACCAAGCTAGGTAGCTAGCTAGCTAGCTAACTCTCCTCTGGTTTCAAGTTTACTTTGAAGACTGTCAACTATTCACAACAACACCTACTTCAGACAGCACTTCAGGCAGATATTAAACTGTTATTAAACATTGTTAAATTGCGACCAAGTCTAACGTGGATAAAGTTATCGTTTGCAAGCTAACGTGCTAACATTTGGACTACAGTGTATCCCAATGCTAGCTAAAGCAATCTGATGTCATGTTACACCATACATACTTTGTTAAGAAATAAAATCGGACTTTATTTATCCCCGTGGGGATCTTAAGGCTTTACAATTAATACTCGTAGCTGTGTGAAGATTAGCTTTAAATATGCTATTTGTGCCCTTATGTTTAAAGTGTCACTGTTATGATTTGCGACAGGTGTGATGTCTGCTAGTTGTTTGGCTTTGTTGCTTTGCTGCACCCCTTTGTGTGTAGATTTTAACTACTGAGAATGTGTCTCTCGCCTTTTGCTGTTATTGCAGGAATGTAAATGTCTGAGAACAAGGAAGCCCAGGAGGATGAGCTGCTTGCTTTAGCAAGTATCTATGATGAGGAGGAGTTTCACCGGGCAGAGTCGGCACAGGGGGGAGAGATCCAACTGTGTCTGGAGCTCCCTCCTGATTTCAAAGTGGTTGCCAAAGGTACGTTTGTCAGTGAAGCTGTGCAAAGAAATAAAAAGCAGAGTGTGTGAATCATGCACAGCTTATTTGTCATAATAAGTGCACTTTCCACAATGCTACAAAGCTACGACGCAAATACTTTTAACAAAGTTATTCTATCCAAATCATGCTAATACACTCTAATAAGGAAAGTAATTAAGTGTCCTTGTGTTTGTTGCAGGAGAGAAGTTAACAGAACATAATGTCTGCTTCTTACCTCCTTTGGTGCTCAACTTTGAGCTTCCTGCAGACTATCCATCAACAGCTCCACCAATATTCACTCTCAGCTCTAAATGGATGACCAAAGCACAGGTGAGACTCATAAGATGATGTCCACACCATCCAAGTGGCTTTACCTTGAAAAAGATCCTGATCAGTCCTTTACCATTTACCTCTCTCTGTACCTGTTCCTCCACCCCTTACCGTTTCACATCCTCAGATGGCCTCTCTGTGTCAACGCCTGGATGAGCTGTGGGAGGAAAACCAGGGCTGTGTGATTCTTTTCACATGGATCCAGTTTCTCAAAGAGGAGGCCCTGGACTTTCTGGGCATTCAGTCTCCTCTTGAGGTCATCAGGGGAGGCAGTAAGGCAGCCAGTGAGCGAAGGAAAACTGACCATGCAGCCACAGGTACAGTATGATTAATGTTCCTGTTAAATTAATGAGTAATTTAATATAAAAATGATTGCTGGTCTCTGAACGATTTCTTCCAACATTTTTATTTTCAGTTTGGCTCTGTAAACAGTGTAAATTTATCAAAACATGTATTTTCTTCTTTGCTCAGCTCTAGCACAGTGTGGCAGCCATTCTGAAAAAGAAGTGAAGAAGGAAAAGTTTTCATCCTCTTCTCAAGTTGACCCGCGGGCCGTCGTTTTGATGGATCCGCGTGCCGACCTCCTACCTCAGCTCTTGGACTTTGACGAGGCCCAACAGCAGAAGGTGTTTGACAGCAAAGTGTTCGGCTGTGGGATCTGCTTTGTGGAGAAGTTGGGCGCCAAATGTCTCTGTTTTAAGGAGTGCCAGCATGTCTACTGCAAGGCCTGCATGACTGAATACTTCCAGATCCAAATACGGGACGGCAACGTTCAGTGCCTTAATTGCCCTGAGCCCAAATGTACCTCTTTAGCCACACCATTGCAGGTAAGCGGCTTGTGCAGTCTCTGGGTTTGAGCGCTGATGTTGGAGACGAAGGTTAAACTCTTCAACTGCTCTGCTTTCTCTTTGTGTCTGCCTTCATCGTTCAGGTGAAACAGCTGGTGGATGAGGAGCTGTTTGCCCGATACGACCGTTTACTGCTTCAGTCCAGTTTGGACCTTATGGCTGATGTAGTCTACTGTCCCCGTCAGTCCTGTGGCACTGCTGTAATGGTGGAGCCAGACACAACTATGGGCATTTGCTCAGTTTGCCAGTATGCTTTTTGTACGCTGTGCAAGCTGGGCTATCATGGCGTCTCCCACTGTAAAATCCCTTCAGGTAATGCTACTGAAATATTTTGTCCAGGAGGGCAGCAAGAGATGTTATTGCCACAAAGGCAGCATCATAATATATCTCTTCTTTTTAACTTTTAAAATGTTGAAACTTAAGATACTTGCATTTTAATCCTCCAGCATCCAAAGCTGTAAACAACTTTCTCAACAAATACCCTTAATTAATAGGATGTAACATAATATGGTGTTGCAGCAGCAAATCTTTGGGCACTAGTATCCAATTCATACACATGATCGATCACGGTAAAATGAGAACCGTGATGAAGAACCTAGAATGTAACATCCCAACCTAGACTCTTTGTTAAAAACCACTGTTGTCCTCGTTTCTTTCTGTCTTGTGCAACAGACGACTTGCGCAACCTAAAAGACGAGTACCTGTCAGCCACACCTGAGGGGCAAAAGTTCATGGAGCAACGCTTTGGGAAGAGGGTGATCCAGAAAGCAGTGGAGGAGTCGTTTAGCAGAGACTGGCTCAGCGAGAACTGCAAGAACTGTCCCCGCTGTGGAACAAATATACAGGTAAGGCTCCCCCTGCTGGTAGCTCTGCAGTAGAGCAGGTCAGACTTCCACGTTCGCTGCTTCATTCTTCTTTAATCTCACATCCAGTGCCTTCATGCCTTGTCTCTGTATCTCTCTCTAGAAAGTAGATGGCTGCAACAAGATGACCTGCACCTCCTGTAAACAATACTTCTGCTGGCTGTGTCTGGGTGTCCTCAGCAAAGTCAACCCATACAGTCATTTTAACAACCCACATTCACCCTGTTATAACCAGTAAGTGATTGGTGTGCGTTTTATCACTGTCATCTATACACACAGTCATCATCTTATCATAGAATAGAATAGAATATAGTAACACAGGTCGTACAGTGCAACGAGATTTTGTTTACAGCTCTGCAAGATGCTCAGTATAAACAGTAAAAACAGTATTCAAAATAGAAAATATGGCCATGGAATATACAGTTCTATGCACAGTACAAGGCAAATTGTCCTCTAGTGTTGATACAGGTTATTTACGCAGCATCTTTACGTATTTTCTTGCCTGTTGCAGACTCTTCCACGGTGTAAATCTCGATGAAGAAGATGCCTTCTGGAGTGACGAGGAGGACTGACAGCACTGCGTCGCCTCCCTGCTGTATGATCCATCTGAATGCACTTTATCGCTCACGTAACCGTCGGCCCATCTCTGACTCTCACTATGCCTGCGTCGGCCCAGCAGTGCCACTACAACCATGACACCACTGTTTATGTAATTTCAACATTCTCGGGTCTTTTTTTTTGTTACATATTTAATTATGACGGATGTCACCGCATATAAAGTATTGCGATATTCAAGAACAGTTTTAGCTTTTGTTCTAGTGAGAAAGTGAAAGAAAAGAGAAAAGGTGAAGGATACAAATGATGCATACTCAATGTGAGGTCAACACAAGTCTAATTCAGAACCCAAAACGAGCGCACGTTTAAATACTTCGGTTGAATTTCTCATCTATACACAGCAGATTACATCTATTTTCTTAGATCTTGACATCTTGCAGATTTATAATGAGATTTGAGAAAAGATTAGATTAGAGGAAATGGTGACTTAGCTCAGTTTGATCTATCACAGGGGCTTTGTGCTTCACATTGATTAATAAAATTACTTTTAGTGCTGCAGGGAAAACAAAGTCTTATGCTTTTGCACTTCTTTGTCATCTCACCTACTTTTATTAATTATCTAGATGATTGTACTGATTTTCAGACTTTAGGCAAACTTCCAGGTGGTTATTAAAGTGAATTTCATGATTTAGTCATTAGGAATACGGAAAGAAAGAGGAAGCAATGGAGGTAATCCGGGAGATTCAGCACCCAATTAGTCCCTCAGACAGATGCAGTGTGCTGTGTCCAGAGTCAACTCTGTATGCTACATTTTAAATGATGGATTTTAATTTGTTTGATTTTGAAAACTATGGTTTGCTCTTTTTTCCATGGGATGAGTTAATTTACAGAAATGTGAACAATTTGATTGGTTGTGGTATGATTTAATTCTCTAAGTGCACCCGTTTCATACAGAATGTGAGGACAGTATATTCTATGATGGGTTTATTATGGTATGTACATGTGTTTAAAAAAGAGGGAAATTTAGCAACTGTGGTCTGAGAAAGGTAATGCTCCTCATAAAATAGTTTATAGAAGGATTTATTCACACCCTCCTTTATAAAGCTGTTACTTTAATGTTGCCAAATGTTGTCGTATCAAAGCAAGGCCATAGAGATGTGATGCTTCCAAATACAAAAGATCATTTTGTATTATGTTCATTTAATATTTATTTTACATTTGACCGAAGACAGACGTTCAAATGCAGGCAGTTGTTGCAGCTGTTTGAAATCTGATTTGAGTTTGTTTTTGAATGATTTGGTCCTCACTGTTATTTTTGAAAACCAATGTCTGGATCGGTTTGATAAAGAAAGAAGACAATCTCTTGTTCGGTGCACATAGTGCACGTAGAGTCACTTTCCCATCGATGCAGGCCCATTGTCTCTGTCATGTGTCTTGTTGGAACACAGGACCTGCAGAATCCTGTTAAACGCTGTTCCTCCAAATAAATATTACTGCTTAACAATTTGTCTGTTTCATTCATTGGATCTGAGACTAAGAAATTCTCTGCGGTTCCAGACACGTTTTTCTGCCCTCACCATACATTAATATACTAAACAACAATGCAGTAAGCTTATCACACCAAAGGACGATAGTAATATTAAGAACAACTGAGCAAATATTTGCGATCATTACAATCACAAACTCCCCGTGACCCTCAGAGGACAAGCGGGTACAGAAAACGAGTGAATGAATGAAGATAAACATAGCATAAACTCATAAACTTGGATGAAATCCTCGTTTTGTTCCATTTTGTTCCATCACAGTTTACATCCATTAATGAGATCTTGTCATAAAGGGATCATTTTGTCTCAGAGTTTCATTTCCTCTATAAAATGGCGACGTGTTTGTATTGTATGATGTAAAACTGTAAAATATAACATGCTGATGCTCTATTAATGTAAAAAGGAAATTAAAACGAGCATGCCCAGTCTGTATGGAGTCACCTTCCCTTATAACTCAATTAACATGTCAAGGCCTGAAATGAATTAAGATATTAGAGGTTGAATGTGTCGTCTTCTTTGACTAAACATTAAGTCTTAATTTGAATAAATCCTCAAAATCGAAGTTTAGGTTTAGGTTAACTCACTTAACAGCTTCTTGCTACCTGAAATATGACCCGTATTTACCCTGTAATCCAGAGGTCACGCTGTGACAGAGAGAGAAAGACAACGAAACACTAAAGAAACAAAGAGCCCCCCCGTTTTAGCCTGAGACTGAAAAGAGACGACAACATGGTGTAATCCCTTTTGGCCAGAGTTGCTGACAGTGGATAACCCTTTAAAATGGCCCCTCTCTCCTGTCCCGTCCCATCCCCTGCCTCGTGCCTGGCTTGTCTTTCTCCATGCACGCTGACCGACTGACTGACTGACTGAACTGTTACTATGCCCGTAAAGACTCCTGCTCGCATCAGCACTGGAAACCATCACCGACAGCACCTGACCTGCACCAAACAACTTCACTGACTCTCAAATTGTTCTTCAATTTCTGCTCATTGAACCATAAAGACTCAGGAAAAAGGTCAGTGGATTTTTATTTCCATGTGGCTAAGAGGATGCGGGTGATGCCAAAGGTCAAAGAGTCACCAATGTGTGATCTGCTCAGACATTTTTTTTTGTACAGTAGCATAGCGTTGGATGGCCCTAATGCTGCCAGGAGGCTGTATAAGTTATTGACTTACAGTAAAATAAAATAAAGGCTCTGATGTATTTGACAAAATCTTAAAACTCTGGTTAACTAGAAGAAACTGGAGAAAAAAAAAAAATCATCTGATCCTACCTTAGTTAGAAATTAGCTTACATACGTCAATGTTTACACCCGTACTGTAAATGATTATTGTAGATTGCTAATCTTCAGATTCTTCAGTAATTCTAATTTTCCAAATAAACAGGCTATTAAGTGGTCTTCCAGTCAAAGACACAAGCTCACAGGATTTAAATGGACCCTTATGCTAACTCAGTATTTGATGTTCTAAATTGCTATAAACTATTTTCTAGATTTAAAAAATATTAATCTGCCACTAATGAGTGCTTGTATTGAGACTACTGAATCACATAAATCTTAGTTTGCATCTACTTTATCACAACCTGAAGGTTAAAAAGATTAAATATTGAGCAAAACCTATTAATGTTATTTTCAGTTGCCACAGACATTAATATAACACTCATTTTTAAAAAGTCTGGAACATTTGCCTCTAAAAAGTTGTGAAGTAGACATATACTATGTAATTCTTGTGTTTTATGCTGGTGTTGCCTCTTCAGCTCAGCAGATGCTTCAATAATTGTCTCTCTGCTGCCAGACAGGTATACTGAGACCAAACCATCCACAGCAGCACAACCAAGCAGTCATACCATGATTGAGAGTGACAGAGAGCTGTCGGCCATGGTGCAGGAGCTATGGGACAACGATATCAACCGACTCAAGCCTGGAAAAGACTACAGGATCTCTCTGCAGGTGAACCACACACAAAACGTTTTCTCTATTGTTGTTGGGACCTTTTATTGACATAATGGATTCCCTGGCCCCTAACCCCAGCCATCTCACACTAAAACCACGACCTCTTTGTAACCTTTACCCAAAAACCAAGAACCCGCAACATTTTCTTATTCCATGAAAAATGGGCCCCCAAAACTTGATGGTCATAAGACTACACACACTCGTTTGTATGGCTAGCTCTGTGAGGACATTGATTGGCCTAATGATCTAGACTCTTACCCTAACCCTAACTATCTCAACTAAGTGCCTAACCCTTACTCTTACCCTAACCCTAACTGTAATCTAATTGTAATCTTTTTCCTAAAACCAAGTCTTAATCCTCAAAATGTCCAAACGGCCAAAATGTCGTCACTTTGCACAAATGTCCTTACTGCGATGGTGTAAAACCTTCCTGTGGTCCTCAGAAGGTTTGCTGTACAAGAGCAAACACACACACATCTTGATGGTACAACAAAATTAATCATATGCAACATTAATAAATATCTACAATGTTTATTTTGAGAAAACTCAATTTAATTAAAAAAAATATTAAGAACAGAAATACTGGAGATTACAGTAAAATGAACTTTAAATGTAAACTATCATCTGTGATATCCATTTATTTATATGTCCTTATAATACATGCAAACGAGCTCTGACTGAGCCGTGCAGGACACAGTGACATAAACTATTCACACAAGTCAATGATATGTGTTTGGGTGTTTCTCTTCCGCTTGCAGGGCAAAGCTGGAGACAACATGGCCCTCAGTGACGACAACGATGCAGCAGGATATCCTCTGTTTACATTTGTCGATGAGAACATTTTCAAAAAGGAGACTTTTTTAGGTAAGTGTGTGTTGACGGGGGACAAGACAATCACCACAATTTGACTTTATTTTGGTTTAGTGCTCAGTTGCCCCCCTTTCTTGTTTGAGAAGATGCGGTTTGGAAATCATTTTTTCTGCATGTGGCACCAACCTCTTACACAACTGTTCTGCTTAGTCATTTTTTTAAACTGACTTGATCTCTTCATGCGTTCCCCAGCTCTGTTTATCAGTTTGACGCTGTCCTCCTTGTCACAGACAGACTAAAGCTTTTCTACTCATAATCTCCTTATGACGAACAGCAGCAGCATGTTGCATAATCACGCAGCATGCAGAGTTCAGTGTGCTGGAGGCAGCAAGATGCTCCTCTCTCCATCCACCGGCTTTTTCTTGACATCTACCTGTGTGTGATAACTGCTGATGTATGTTTTCCTTCCAGAGATTTTTGTTTGGTGACATTTTCACAGTCATGCTGCATGTAGGAGAACACAGCACCCTCACAGAGCTGCAATTTGAGCTGGGTTATGTAATAGAGTCGCTCAGAGTTCACACCAAGTGCACTTCCCCATTGAAAAAAATAAAAACAAACTGCAAGATTTCTCAGAAATATTTCCACATTGAGACGCAAAACTCCATCACCTTTGTACTTCTGGGACTGTATGATCTTTAACGTGACACAATGTGAAAATTCCTCAACATAATTAAAGCATTTGCATCTGCAGCCTTTATCTCACTGCTGGATAACTATGAGAGTGACACCGGTGAGCCAGAAATCGTGACCCCCGAGGAGGTGGCCGAGAACCACAAGTTCCTGGACTCCATGCTTCAGACTCCCACTATGAAGGTACCTTTGGGGACATTTGGAAAAGAAACACTCCTCATCTGGCCCTTTTCCTGCTCAATGATTGATGATAACTATTAAGGAGTTACTCTGTTGTTAAATATTCATATAATCCACTTAATAGATTATTACTTTTATGAATCATAACTATGAAATACTGGGCATTTAAGGTATGTAGTTGTAAAACTGTTTTCTCAAACAGTATCATTGTCAAAAGATTAAAGCAAATGTGACGTAAATGAACGAGCTGAAACATTCATGCCAAGCCGTTATCTACCACATTCACTACTGTGGTTTACTGCTAACACCTGCTTATACGCAGTGAACATGAAGTAAGCTGAAGCTAAAGCAAACGCCCTTACTTTTGTATGAATCAAGGTATTTTAAAAAATTCTGATTTTGACCTGACGATGGTGCTAGATGAAAAGCTAAGGATTCCTCAGTGTCAGGATTATAAATTCTCCGGGGACCGTGAGTATCTGTACAACATTTTGTTCCAAATCATCCTGCCAATGTTGACATATTTCCCAGAATAAGGAGGGATGTGGTTGGCAATAAAAGTGAACTCAGGGGACTTTAAGTCACCAGATTTGACTGTAATCTGTGGTGTTGAATTATTTTATTAGAATTAGGCGATTTTATTTTTGAAAAAGTGCTTTATAGGTAAAGAACATTTTGCTTGTTTTCAGATAGCCCATAAATACCTGGTGGAGAAGCAGCTCTCTCCTAAGGATGAGACGCAGTTCAAGGAGCAGCTGTACAGGATCTGGTTTGAGCTTTATGCGAGAAGGGGCTCTAGCAGGTGGGTGGAATCCGGCACAGAGATCAAATAAGACTCAACCTGTGGAATCTAGCACCATCTTGGTATCTGTCTTATTCTGGGAAACTGGCTCTGTGTAGTCAGCATGACTGACTGGAACGTTTCCACAGTGACACTGATAATTTCCACAATATCAGCAGCCACTAAATGGCATTATAATGTGACCAATCTTAGTTTCATTGTAAAATGAATTTCTGCTTGCAGCTTGTATGGTCCTTCTTGCAAAACAGCAGACTAAAACAACCTGGAATCAGCTTGTGATTGGCAAAAAATGTTTAGGTTTTGATGTTCTCCTTTCTGTCTTCCTCCAGGCCAGACTCTTCAGGGTTCGAACACGTGTTTGTTGGGGAGACGAGGGGAAGGCGCACCGTCATTGGCTTTCACAACTGGATCCAGCTCTACTTACAGGAGAAGCTCGGACACATCGACTACAAAGGCTACAGTGTTAGTGCACATTCACCGCAGGTATGATGCTGCCGAAAGTTTGACTCTGGTATCTATATAATATTATGACGAGTATATAACATTTCAGTGTGTTCTTCACTTAATCTAGAGATCCTCTTGAGTCCCTTTCAACAGGGACACGTCTGTTTATATTTGACAAATCTGTTCTCTCAGTAGCTTGCACTCTTTGTCGTCTTGCCCTCATCATATTTCTTGCACACAAACAACAAAAAAACTCCCAAGTTTCCTCTTGCACGTCTTTTGTTTAGCTCTTCTTGTTTTGTCTTTTTGCAAGTGACAGATCACGTCTAGTTTTACACTTTCTTTTTTTCCTCGTATAGACACGTTTCAGTCTCACATCTTTCCCACTTATTTCCTTCTTGTCCCTTCTCCTCATACTCATGAGAGCTGTTGTTTGTGTCAAACCCATCATCACGCCCTTCTTTTCGTTCTCAGCCCTCACCAGTTTTTTTTTTATTTTTTATTTTTATTTCTCCCACCGCAGCCCGACGAGAACAAGCACATCCTGGCGCTACAGTTCAGCTGGAAGAACGGTATAAAGCCCAAAGGCAGCATCTTCATCGGCGTCAGTCCTGAGTTCGAGTTCTCCCTCTACACTCTCTGTTTCCTCAGCTCGCCTAACGAACGTGTCAAAGTCCAGTTCAGTTTTTACGACGTGGAGATTGTTTGCCATCACTACAACCAAAAGCACATAGGCACCACCTACCCTGTTCTCCTCAGGTACCAGAACCCTAAATAACTTGACAAAGAAAATAATAAAATCTAGCTGAAATAGAGCCAACCCCTGAGCTTACATTGAAAGTGTCACAGGTAACGTTGTTGTCTTTTTATTTTAGATGAAGATACAATAAAACCTTTCAAGACTTCAGCTGCGTTTGTCTTTGTTTCTGTTGCACATTCTCAGAGAGTGTAGAAGAATATATGGAGGATAATAAAGAGATGTCCATGAGGCATACAAACAAAATAACTGCCCAAAGCAATTTAAAAGGCATTTGGCAATTCTAATTAAGTTGTAAACTAATTATTTAAACTGTTTATGTGACATCCTGTCCTTAAAACAACAAAAATCCTAAGTTTCATTCATTTCAGACTGTGTGACATACTATATTTAATAGTTTGTGAAATTACTGTCTTGTTGGGGTCTAGGATATGTTTAAACCAGAAGAGCCGGGCTAGAATGAACTTTTCTTTTCTTGACAAGAACTGGAATGTAATTTTTTTGTTCGTTTTCTTTGGCTGATTCAACGACTTTATTTATCTGTTATTTATTTCTTTGTAAGGTAGTGACATTTTTGGTTGCTATTAATAGCTGTTTCACTTTGTGTCTAAAGGGGGCGGTAGAGGGTTTGTTATGGCCAATGACGTCAATCGCTTGGCGATCAAAAACTACGTAAAGTCAGCAACAATTTAGCGGAAACAAGCTGGTTTGGATTACAAAATAAAAGCATCAGAATAATTTTTCTTTACAAAAATAAAACTAAAATTTCATAACGATGAAAATATAGGAGTGGATAGGGATATGGACAAGAAAAGACCACTGTGTATTACAATGAAATGAATAAATAAATGTATCCGCTAATACATTTAATGCGTAATTTGAGCTTTAGTTTAAAAGTCCAACAGGAAGCTCTATGTTTATTTGCCAACCCCTTTTACAACTTGACAGTAGTGTCAACGCAGAGCGACCGAGAAGGAAGGAGGTTTCCATTGTGGCGAGAATTGAGTTTACAGTTTGTGCTGTTATATAATTTCATCTTCATCGGGTGGCTCGGCGGCGTTATCCATTCTTCTTCGGTCATTGACATCTAGCCGTTGACACCGGAATGGCCGAATCGAGCGCCAGATATCAGCAGGTGAGTTGGAACTTGAGTTGAAGCTAACGCGTTTTAAAGATTTAACATTAATCAACGTGTCCGCGGTGTTCTGGTAACGTTGACTTGTTGACTTCGTGTCAGCCTTTTAAAAACGACGGTTTGCAGTTGATCTAAAAGTCCGTTTCCATTCAAGTCGATATATATATATATTTTTTTTGTCTTCACTGCGTAAAGATGACCGTCACGGTGACGGCTAGCTAACTAGCTAACGCAACTGACGTTATCTTGCTAGCTTTTTAATAGCATTAATGCTCTCCTTTGGACGTTATTGTCTGCTTTAAAAGTGGGTGTTTTATCTCGTGTTTTTACTGTCGAGTTATGCTATAAAGACGCGTTTCCGACTAGCTAACTGTGTGTCTTCTAGCTAGTTAACATTGCGGGCTAAGTAACGTCAAACTACTTGAACGCCTTTCGACGAGCCTCTCTGTATGCTAATGCTAAAGTTTGGCTAGCACGTGAACCCCGGCAGTGGGTGTGTTGACTGGTTAGCTTAATCTCCAGCTAACCTGCTTAGCTGTGTGTTACTAGGACAGACAGTCCGTACAATAAGTCTGCGCTTGTAGGCTGAGTGCAGTAGTAATTAATGTGCATTAGAGGCTGCTCCGGTAGATAACAAGTTGTTGTTTACTAGATGCTTGTACTCAAGCTCGTATTTATAAAATCTCTAAAAGTCTGTCTGGAGAGGAGTGTACTAATTGGTAGAACTGGTTACATGTCACCTGTTGTTTTCTGTAAATAACAATATAATTTGACAAGAAGAAATAGATTTTTGAGCTGGTAATTCAACTGTATGATGGAGGATAAAGTTTGTTTTGCAATTAGATCCTGTTGAATTAAACACTTAAGTGTTTCTGATATTGAATTTAGCCCGCTGTCTTCAAAATAATAGAATAGACTGGACTTAACTTTATTGTCACTGTGCATGTTAAAGTACAAGACGACAAAATGCAGTTGGCTTCCAACCAGAAGTGCAGAAGCAGCAAGTGCAGATAGACTTGTGAAATATTTAAATTAAAACAGGCCGTGTTCCAGTGCACAATAACGGTAGATATCAGGATAAGTAGAGGTATCGCAACGTGTCACTGCAACACAGTGCAATTCAATAGTACACGTATGCACATATTCATCTCAATTGTTCCAGCTTCCCCTTCAACGTGATTCACTGAATTCACAGTAGCATATCGGCTCCTTTCAAGGAACTCATAGGAGGCTGTTGGAACTTGAAGGTGTTGATGACCTGTTAATTTATACTTCCGTAAACCGAGCGTTGCAGGCTTTGTATTCAGTGTTACTTGATTGGCCTTTCCTGGGAACTGACAATAACATGACTTAATCAGATGTGCTTGGTTTCGATATCTTGTTTAGTTAAACCTGGGAGCAGTTACTCTGGCTTGTTCGGTGTTTGTGGTGACAAACAAAACTGTGATTGGTGTGTTTTTAGTGGTTGGCCTACTCTTGGTATTTGCTTTTGATGAGAGGAAGAGAAAATGGCAGAAACGAGAAACGCATTGTGGTTGCTGCTCATGTTCTTAATAATATTCACATCATGATTTCTTAAATGGGCACAGTTTCCTGTGAAGGATTTTTCTTACTCAAAGGTTATTTCAGTTGAAGAGCAGTCATTTCTTGCGCGTACGCATCCCAGTCGTAACCATGCAGTGGTTTTATCTTCCTTCCCACAGCTGTCCAACGAGGAGGACACACAAGGGGGTCCACAGGTTGCAGCCGACGCTCCACCGCCGTACAGCAGCATCGCAGCGGACAATTCTGGTAAAGCCGTGACTCATCCAGATGTTCCCTTGGTGCTGAGGTCATATGCAGTGGGGGGTCATGTATGTGCTTGTCTGCATAGGGGGAAATCTGGGGAAACATGTTTATTAACGTGTTCTTAATTGCTACCTCAAGTAATCTGAGTAAGTGACCAGGTGCTTTGCTATCATGTAAACTGTGTTGATGTCTTTGGCTGTTCTGATTGTTTAATTCTTAAGAAGAAAACTGAGTGGAATTTAGTCTTTCACTGTTTCTGCTCATTCATCTGTTGCAGACTAAGCCCGTCAGAGGTTTATGTTAACATTTGACTCTGCATGTTAGCAGTGGCTTTTGTTTTGTCATTTCAAATTAAACCACATCATATGGTTCCCAGTCATAGAGGCTCTGTGTTTTTATACCGGGTTGTGACTGTTTCTTCCTCAGCCTACTTCGACTACAAGGAAGATGGGGATTTCCCTAAGCCTCCATCATACAACGTAGCAACTACGCTACCTTCCTATGATGAAGCAGAAAGAACCAAGGCTGAGACTACAGTTCCACTGGTAACCGGAAGAGTGAGTTTCTCACTTTTTTATTTTTTTTTTAACCTTTTGGTTACGCTCGCTATAAACACCGTCTTGTATGCTCACTGCAGCTTGCGCCCAAACACTTCCTGTTTTGTTTGCAAGGCAGGAAGTGTATAGTGCTGTGCTACAGACTTTGTTTTAATCTGATTGTATCTCTTTGGTTTGCCTACTTGAATGACAGATACACATCGAGGACATTTACTGTCACGCTATTAAAAAGCATTCCGTGATTTACACTGATTAGCCACAACATTTTGTAAAGAAAATAACATCTTGTGACAATTCAGTGTTCTGCTGGGAAGCTTTTGTACCTGGCATATACCTGGATATTACTTAGACATGCAGCACCTATGTAGACCAGACTGGGCACCCCATAGCAACGACACTGCTTGATGGCAGCAGCCAGCCCCGGCAGGATGCAGCCTGACATAGGAACACACAAAAAACAGCACACTGTGTTGACAAAATGATCCACAGAGGTTCCTCCACTCAATCCATAGGTCCCCCACTAACAACATTATGTTTCCAGACACCTCAGGACACCCTCAGAAGGCCCACGTCCATTCTCTGATGAGTCACAACTGTTTTGGAGACCTACACAGTATTAGGAAGACAGTCATAACATAACCTAATAACCAAAGTCAGCATCTCACGTCTGTTCAAAAATGCCTCTGTTTTTCTGATACACTCGCAGTTTTTGTACTGATGCAGGGAAATAATTAACATGTGATGTAACTAAAACAGCCTACATAAGCAAACGTTTACAGTGGTTCTCTAATTATCTTTCGGCTGGTTAGCAATTTGTATTGCTGCTCAGACAGCCTCACATCAGTTTGTCATAGGTGACGGTCATTGTAATGTTTAGAAATGTTGAGCAGATGATATAACGGTTTGAATTTGCAGTGAACTCTCCGTTTTCCTTTATGCTTTTAGTTGTTGTTGTCGTTGTAGTTTCCCATTGTGGCAGCTGTCACCAGAAAGACTTCTGTATTTAAAAACCCTTTTAAATTTGAATATTAATTATTTTTATGTCAAGTATTTGAAATGTTCGAAGTTGCATTAGATTTAATGACATGGTTACGCAAGGGAAGCATTTCTGCTTTTTTATCGGCACTCAATGCGTGCGAGCTCTTTCTCAGTGTTCAGTGTAGTTGTTGTCTTATTTAGAGATGACAAAACACACCTCAACCTTTTACGGTGTGCCAAAAATAATTTAAACCTAACCTAATCAAAATTCACCGCTATGTGTGTCAGCACAAATTCTGTCGAAACCAGAAACATCTGGCCCTCTAAACAACAACAACAACAAAAAAAAATTTATATATATATATATACACACATATATACAGCTCATGTTAGACCTCTTGTGGTCGCTGTGATGCATTGCTTCATGCTTCATGTCGGCGGGGCCACACTGTTTGATTTCTGGTGTTGTGTTTCTCTGCCACACTTTGCCTCGCGCTCAGCAGCAGCCTCAGCACAGGGAACGCCTGGAGACTTTTGACGATGTAATTCGCAGTTCACTGGAGGTAACTTGGAGGAGTGTATGATGAGAGGAAGTGTATCTGGTCCTGTTTTATTTATTTATTTATTTATTTATTTATTGTGCGCGTGTAAAAACACAAATATTACTGTGCGTTCAGTGCCCACCCTCCTCGTGTGTTTGTGTATTTAGATTTCTAGCTAGTATGTGTAGTTGGAAAAATTCACAAGATCTTCCGGTTCTGCTGATTTCCTGAGTCACGCTGTTAGGAATTCAATGAACTTGTTGTGCTGTGATGTTGCCATTTGTCCGTTTGTTGTACTTCATGTCATATTTACTTAGTACTTTTTAAATGCATCAGTGTGAAAAGGCTGATAGAGACGATGTTAGTCGACAGCCACAGTTTTTGCGGTAAGCCTCATCTTTGTCTCTTATCACAGGATGAAGACTTTGTGACCAGAGATGATTTTGAAGATGCTGATCAGCTCAGGATAGGAAATGATGGCATCTTCATGCTCACTTTCTTCAGTGAGTTATCCAGTGTATTCTGCATCTTCTCAGTTTTTCTTTGCATTGGGAATATTTTATTTTATTTTTGTTTGTTTCTGATGACATGCACCGTTCTGTTTTCCTCCCGCTCGTCTCCCTACAGTGGCATTCCTGTTCAACTGGATTGGTTTCTTCCTTTCTTTCTGTCTGACCACCTCAGCAGCCGGCCGCTACGGGGCCATCTCAGGCTTCGGCCTCTCCCTCATCAAATGGATCCTCATAGTCCGGGTATGAGACACAAACGTAGACATAACACAGCTCGCGTACAAACATAAAATGTGGTTTCATGTGTGCTCAAACAAAACCAAAGCCCCAAACACCAATGTGGTATTTTATTGTAGCCTCTGTAGTGGTTGGCTTGTTGGCACAGAGACTGTTTAATCAAAACATTTCTTGTGAACTGTGTTGCTTTCTTTATTCACTTTTAAATTTCAGTTAACCAGTACCGGCCGTATTTATTCTAACCAGTAATTTCTTGTTGGTTTTTAGTTCTCCACATACTTCCCTGGTTACTTTGATGGACAGTACTGGCTGTGGTGGGTGTTCCTGGTGTTGGGTAAGTGGCAAATTTTAAAAGAAACACATGGCTTTGTCCTGACTTGTGATCCAGTTCAGCTCTCTGGAGTTCAGGCTGATGTCTTATGATGTATAAATGTTATAGAATAATTACAACAGGATAGTTAAGCTTAATTATTGTGTTCTTGCAGGTTAGGACAGAGATTTATTTGAATTAATTGTATCTTCCGAATAACTTGAAGTTACAATAAACAATATTTTATATAAAAAAAATTAAAGACCATGCACAAACCAGCTTTGATTTGCGAACCCAATGAAAAACAGTATTGTATGAAGTCATTTCTGAACTCAGACACTTGCAGCAAAACTTCCAAGATCCTAATTTAGAGCTGTTGGCTAGCTTTGAGT
>JASGAT010350840.1:12344-22538 GCA_030220025.1 Chelon auratus | reverse complement strand
TGTACAGAATACACATTAAAGTGCTGTCTGGTTATTAACCAACTTGGCATCGTTTCAAGAAATATCCGCGTCCACACAGATCCGTTTCAGCATGACCGAAAACGTTACTTCATATTCCAGGCCCATAGGTGGCGCTGTTTCAGTTTCAGAAAGGAACAGAGAGGAAGAGGCGGAGCATGCGCACAAATCTTGAGCGCTGTTTACAAATTGCCTTTTTTGCTCAGAGTGGTGGCACAGGAGCATGATATTTTGCCCTAGTAACCCTAATAGGCAAAATATCTTCTCCAGCATGCAAACTAGCATGTAGTCCGCCATTGTTGTTGATGTTGTTATGAGACGTCTCGCGGGGGGTGGAAGGCTGCTCGGGGTGTGGCGATGACATCATCGTTTTCTCCGTTTCTGTCTGTCAGACACGCAAGAGGTGCGTTTGCGAATTTCTCCACCCTGGGACCCGTTTTCAGAAAAGTGCGTTTTAGGGCTCTGCGTTTACATGATACGTGTGGATGATCGGCCAAAACGATGCAAAACTTCTGCGTTTTTGCGTTTCTGTGTGGACAGGCCCTTTATTGGCTACCCGCCAACGTGGCAGGTAGGTTGACAGTTTCACCCGCCAATCACAAAAGTTACCCGCATTTGGCGGGTGGGCGGGTGCCAATTTCATACCCTGTGTGTAAGTGAAAAAGACAAATCTTCTGCCGGCTGTGGGTATGTGCGCGTGCACAAATGTTTGCCTTATAACACCTTCCTCTCCTTCTCTGTCACTTTCCTGTTTTTATCTCTCAGTTTTTTCGTCTGGCTGCATATCATGGAGTTTTTATAAATAGTACACCACTTCAAGCTCATGTGCAGTGTAATGGCACAGAGTTAAGGCTTTTCGAGCGTTTGTTCGCGTAAGCCATTAAATGACATGCAAGATAATAGCATAATACCCAGCTGACGGTCGCCCGTTGACCAATGTTGGCCTGTTGGTGAGCGTCTGTGGCCCTAGTTTCCCTAGTGGTCCCAGTGTCCCGCACAAGTAGCATTTGTCAGACCCCTCTCTGTGGCTTTTAGGTCAATTGAGCATGTTGAATAGGCAACGTAGTGAGATGGTTGGAAAGATCAGTCTGATTGGCTGTTCAGCTTAGCAAACCAGTGCACAAGAATGAAAAAAAAAAGAATGTAACTAAGTAAATAAAACTGCAAAAATCTAAAGGTACTCAACAAAAACTATTTTTTTACTTGTTCATTTAATCTGATACCCAAATGAGCTGACATTATAAGCTAGAACAGGAGTGCCCACACTTTTTTGGCTTGCGGGCGACAGTGTTAAAGTTCTATCCATCTTTGTTTTTAGAATTCAAAGAATGAAAATTGCTGCACAGCCCCTTTAGAAAAATGGCACTGTCCCTTCAAGAAAGACTTGTCTAAAGTCTTGAGCTGTTGTTGTTGATTATGTGCATAAACTGGCATGTTGCAATAAGAAGTAAAAAATAAAAAAAAAAATAAAAAGGAAGGCGAAAGTTTGTCTTGCTGTTCGTTCTGAAGATGCAACGGATAAATGACAGCTAAGAGATTTTTTCAATGGCACGCGATCTACACGTGCTACCTTCATGATCTACTGGCTGATCGCGATCGACATATTGGGCACCCCTGATCTAGAATAATCTGTAGGCCAGCTATTTAGCTTGATTCAGGAAAGGCCTGCTTTGTAACACCTTCAACTAATAGTACCTCTTCCAGTTGAATGACAAATACAGACTACTGCCACCTGCTGCTGTGAAGAGTTACTTCCTTTCACGCCAGCACAAAATATACAGTATGTGCTAGCTTGACACTAGCTGGAGTATTTTCATTATGTTCAAGTTCAACCTTTTGGTCCAAACACAGGCGACTTAAGGGGACGTCCCAGTTGGCCTTTGTTGCCAGTAGTTCTTTGATGTTGATTTGGTGTTAAGGACGGACACACCAAAGGAGATGTTACACTTATTTATGGAACAGAAACGTGAAAATCTGTTAAACTAAATATTCAACTCAGTTTCTCATAAGTGTACAACCTTTGCAATGTGCTAAAAAGTTGTGACAGCTGGGGCGATGTGGCCGTACTAATTTAATGACTCAACAGACTTTGTACTTCCCACAGCAGCAGCAACGGCAGCCTGAAATGAGACAGAGAAAAGTTCAGACGCCTACCTGTGACACTCCAACTGTCTGTCATAGTAAATTGTCTTTGAGGGGGAACTTTCGCTGTGTTCTCACGCTGCTCAGAGCTGGGACGGATGCAAAGCTCACCGCTGAAGGGGCGGGTAGAGGGGAGCAGGGACGTCTTTACACAGGGGAACGGATCACAGAGCAGCCATTATCAGAAGCTTCAGAGGGCGACAAGGTCAGGGAGAGATGTGCTGTCTCCTCAGCTGGCTTAAATATGACTAAGTACCCTTTTCTGATGACTCACAACTACCTCTCAGCAATTTAGTTACGTATGATTCCATTACTGTGATGATCTTTTCTTTCTTTTTTCCGACAGCGTTACATTTCTTGCTTTTCTCCTGCATTCTGAAACCGTTCATATGTCCATTACACTCTGTCTGCTTCACACTAAAGAAAAGATTTTCATGTAGACAAATACTTTTCTGTATCTCGCTTTGATTGATAGTATGTGAAACCCCCTGGAGGGTCAAACAGAAGCTGCTTAATCTGTCATGAAGTATGCAACAGACCAAACGCTCTATTGTTTTGCACTCGACGTGATTCTTGTTTCTCTTTCCGCCTGTCACACACACTCAAAGATAGACTTGTTATGTTTTTCTTATTGGCATGTGTGGCATTTGGCAGCATTGTTTATCAGAAGATGGGGAATGGTTTAGTCTAATTGTGAAGCTTTGTCATTGATCCTAATGAAGGACTATAAAGGGCAATGTCTGATTGTCTTTCACTCTCAAAGAACAATTGGGTGTGTGTGTGTGTGTGTGTGTGCATTAAATGGGTAGAGCTTGGAAATAGGACCACATCCATGCCTTATTTTGATTGCTATAGGTCTTGACATTCACACAGATGTAGCTGTACTTCAGAAAGTGACCTAACTGGAGCATTGGTGCTGGTCCTCCAGAGGGGAGGAGATATTTTAAATTATGGGACGAGGTTACAAATAGGATTCGGCAAAGGTAAAACAAGGCCATGGGTGAGATGTGTTTCCCTGAGTTCATTCTTTAGTGAAGGTGTTTCAGAACGAACGACTGTCAATAAATGCAAACTTGTGTGGAATAATTGTATAAATATCAGTCACACAGGCGCACATGCACACAAGTCAGATTTACCAATTCTCCACAGGACTCATTCCATAAAATGAATATTGAATTACCTGTGATGCTCCAGCAGGAGTGTTTCATAGGAGGAAAATAAAGCGCAAAGGTCCATCAGGAATATCGACTAAGAGGATCACACGCACTACTGTACACGCAGGGACACACACACACACCAACACACACACACACTATTGAATAAGAGCAGGCGGTGCTCTGCAGCCTGTTGTGGTTGTAATAGCCTCATTATTCACCATGTGCTCTGCTTCTACACTCAGCAAAGCCAAAAGGAGTAAAACCAGAAGCTATTATACACATATGCGTCAGCGCACACACACACACTCATGCACACAAATTGTTCTACATGTCATTTATCACCTGCAGTACATTCACTCCCCAAACTTCCAGCACAGCAGTAGCTGATGCCTACCTGTAATCAGTTGCCGGTTTGTTCGGCACATCTAATACATCTAAAACTAATATGGCCCCGTGCAACCGTCCTGCCAAAAAATTCTTAATGAAAATTATCATTTTTGAGAGTTGTCGACTCAGCTGTGTGATCACACTGGAGACTGCAGTTTGTTATGGCAGTGATTAGGGTATATTATATGATACTCACTGGTGGTGCTGTGATTTTGTCCACCCCATATATATTAAACTTTGCCTCATGTTTATTTTTATTGGGCCAAGTATTCTGGATGAATAGATTCCACACGCCACAGCATTTACAATCTAAACTAACTTGCATTGCCTATCTAGAATGGTATGATTGAGGGTAAACACTATAATGCTGCACAGTGGAACAAAACTAGAATCTGCAAAGTCCAAAATTAACTTCAGCATAAACTAAACTTCATAATACGGCAAATGCAAAAAGGAATGGGCATCATACACCGATTAAGTAAATAACATTGATCATCTTGTGACAATACAATGTTCTGCTGGGAAACTTTTGGACCTGGCATTCATGTGGATGTTACTTAGATATGTAGCACCCACGTAGACCAGACCAGTCACCCCGACCCCATAGCAATGACACTCCTTGATGGCAGCTGCCATCCCCAGCAGGATGCAGCCTGACACAGACACACACACAAAAACAATTTAGGAACAACTCTAAAAAACATGAAAAACAGCGCAAGGTGTTGACCTGGCCGTCCAAATTCACTAGATCCCAAAATTTTCAAGTACCTGTGAGATGCGCTGTAACAAACCTGACCCACAGAGGCCCCTCCCCTCAACCCACAGGACCCAAAGGCCCCAATTAACAACATTCTGTTGCCAGACACCACAGGACACCCTCAGAAGGCCCATGTCTATTCTCTGGTGAGTCACAACTGTTTTGGAGGCACAAGGGAGACCTACACAATATTAGGAAGGTAGTCATAACATTACGCCTGATCAGTGTACACTATACACTAACCAATTTGAAATATAGAACAATCATTGTCGTCATTTTTTGTCAGTCATCAACATTATCTTGTGGGACTGTTAGGAGAAACGTGTGTGTGTAAAAAAAGTTTTTTATAAATTGTATTTTTTTACTCTTTTATAGATCTATGTATGGATTTAGAGCTGCACGGAGCCAGGCTGGCTAGCTGTTTCCCGCCGTCGACGGTCTTTATGCTTAGCTAAGCTAACTGGCTGCTGTCTGCAGCCTTATATTTGAGAGCCAGGCTTGAGGGTGGTATTGATTTTCTCTTCAATTTCTTGGCAAAAAGCATTATTTCTCAAAATGTCGAACTATTAATACTAAACCCAAGTCCTGACCCTAAAACAGCAACTCTCTTGTCCTCACTGTGATGATCTAAAACTACATATATACAAAGTAGGTAGGTGTACTGAACCCACACGCGTCATGCTCCCATTTAATAATAATAAAATAATGAAGGTGTCTGGGAATACTACTGTAAAGACTTTGTTTTTCTGGGATATGGGGAAATAATACAACCCCAGCTTTCGAGATAAAAGTAAGCCCAAGCTTTAATTAATCCATTTGTCAGTTGAATGATCTCTCTGTGAAAGTCATAAGCCTCTTGTGTCTGTGACATTCACAAGTCTTATTAATTGCCATGGCAACGTAGGTCGCTGATACAGTGACTGTTCCAACTAACAGAGTTTGTAGAAGGTGGCAGAAACTTTCTGTGCTGACTCATACAAACAAGAACTGTGAATGCTTGGATACTTTTATGTTGCCGTAGATCATTCCATTTAATGCTCAAGGAAGGTTTTAAAAATGCAAAAAAAAAAAAAGAAAATTTCCATCAGTTTTAGTTTGGAGCGAATGAGCAAGGCTGTTGCACCCGACTGAGAGGAAGAAATCTAGGCATTGGAATCATAGCAAAACAATACTTTTTAAGAACAAGAAGGATCAAAAACAGTCATCATTTGCCTTTACGAGAGAAAAATGGAGCGAGGGAATCAGGAATTCTTTTTGTTTTTTAATATGATTTTCGAATAAGTCCTACGACTCTAATGCACGCTGACAGGATCGTATGATGATGACGGGCAGCACACATAGTAGAGACAAACTCTTCTTTTCGAGGAGAGCTTATCAGTCAGAATTTATGCTTCTCACATTTAGTGTTTTTACTCTTTTTCAAAAAAGGCAAACATCACTTCAGAGGATCACTGTTCAAAATGGGATGTTTCAAAAGGCCTTTATGGAAGTTCAACTATTGACCAAATTTATTTTTTTAATCAATGATGAAATGTATTATTTTGTTCTATAACTTTCCTCTGCCTGTACATTCTCAGTGATTTATGCAGTATTTTCCATATTTTCTCTTGACAACTGCCACAAAAGAACATCTGGAATTGCTGATTTCTGTATGTGCAGGGTGAGAGACCAACGCTGAATTAAAGGGGAACGCAGCCTCTAAATAACGCATTAACTTCTGCGAAACACGTTCATTTCACCAATATTTTGTTATGATACGCTAGTGCTATTCGTCGTTGAGTCCGGAGTTACCTGTTGTCTATTTGCAGTCGTGCAGCGGTTTGGCCTCTCCTGATGTTTCTGCCATCTTTTTTTGAAAGCATTTTCACAGCAACACTTTCCAAATGTAAATGGAATCTGTGACTCAGACCCTTCAGATGTTTGACCTGCTTAATTGTTAAAGAAATAATGAAGGAATATGCCACATCTGTCCGAGAAATTGCTTTTCAGTCAACTGCCCCATCACTTTTGGTCATTTGAAAAGGAGGGGCTAAATATTAAAGAGAGCTCATTCTTATATAATTGTAACTTGAACAAATGGTAAGGACCTTAATCTATTGCAGAGCTGCGTTGCATTTTAGACTTTTCAGATCACTGTCATGGGAGATATTTCAGCTGCTTTTTGAAGACATTTAGCAAAATTGTCTCTCTTATCCTGAAGGGATAATGCCAAACCAAGACATGAAACCACAGTGTATACCATGATGTGTTTTTTTTTTGTGTGTACAATCTAGTGTGCCAGATCCAACTTTGAAAAGTTTTTAGGAGACTGGGAGAATATTTATAAATTGGTTTCTGAAGGCTTTCACCAAATTTGAAAATCCAAGTTTTCATTGCACCGTGTTCCTGTTGCCCATTATCCACAGGCACTTTGATATACGCACATACTGTAGTTGGTACACATACTGTAAACATGGACCCCTCCTTTTTTTCTGTGATTTTGTGACCTTTGCTTTGAAAGGGCAGTCATTATCAGCACGGCTGCAAGAGGTCTCATATGAAGAAAATTAAACAGGATATTTAAGCACCGGAACAAGCATCCTGTGCTGTTTTTTATTTTTTTTATTTTTTATGTTGAGCACGGTGTTGTCTGAGCAGCACTCAGACTCCTGGGCTGAATCTAATCAGTTTTGTGCAGGTCAGTCTACTTTTTCTTTTTCATTTCAGAATCAAAACAACCTGACATGTACCACGAGAGAAGGCCTTGTGTTCTTGTAGGCGCTGATGTTCTCAGTTCCTCTCAAAGAAACCTGATGCTTTTGTCATTGTTGTCTTGACCTTATCGGTGCATAGACAGTGGGAGCAGAGCAGCTCAGCTAATTAGCACAGCAAATGGGACTTAATCAGATGCCGAGTGCTCTAATAAAATGAAAGTCATTGGGAAAAAGGCATGCTCCGCTGGGGGATAGGGAGGGATATTTGTGTGTGTGTATGTCTTTGTGGGAATGCGTGTGAAAAGCCAGAACCCAGTATAACATTTTCCCAGCTACATTAAGGTATACAAGTAGAAGATAATCTGTCTGGTCAGATATGAATATAGTCACTGGTGTATCTTTAGAAAGCTACGCAGTTGAACCCAGAACCTCTGCTGGAACCGGTTGGTGCTCATCCGCTCAAATGAACAGGAGCAATACCAAATGAAAATTTGATATAATTCTAATTATATGTGTTCAAACAAAACTTTCATGTGATGATTTGAAGGTTTTCACAAGGAAAAAACACACACACAATGCAATTTTCCATTGCAACTTGACGTGAGATGGGTCCAGTTGAAAAGACAGGAGGGATGGCTCTGGCTTGGCGCAGATATATGGGATTACCTTAGCAGGGATAACCCACCACAACATGTTTTAAAATGTTAGAAGGCTTGAGATTTAATAAATGTCTCCTACATGCGCCGAGAGCAAAGTGTGCGAGAGCTGCCTCTAGGGGGTGCACGCGATGAATAGTGTAATGGCGGAGAAGAAGTTATCTTCCTCTACACACTTCCACATAGCTTGTGGCCTCTTACGTCATTCATTTTTGCACATATGATCAAATGGCTGAAATCAGGGAAGCTGTCAGGGACACAGTGTTTCAGTTTAATGCAAATGCGAGAGCTCATTGTTGTGATCGTGATTATTTTGTTACATGTGTGTGTTCTGGTCATTTGAGCGTGATTAAACACGCCGCCTTTAATATGGCTATAAAAAAGCTTGTTGCAGAAAAAAAAAAGTCTGTTGGAGAAACACTGTGAAAAGAGTGGTGCAGCTGTGAAGAAGGAGAGGCTTCAGCATTTATTTTAAGACTTTCAAGGCATTATTCAAGCTTTCAAAAGTTCAAGTTCAAAAGGCCCCATTCAGATCCATTTGGTCTACATGGAACCTCTTGAAATCCTGATGATTTCCCCTCCACATTCATCTCACTCATGGCAGTGAAACTATAGTAATTGTTTTGTTTTTTCTGCTTAATAGTCGTGCGACACATGATGCAGCTTCAGAATTTGCAATATATTCGAAGCATATTGATGCAAAGAATATCAAAGAGCAAACAACTCATATTAACAAAAGCCATTAAGATAAATGGCTTTTTTATCTCAGTTGACTATATTAAATGGTTACCGTAGACAGGCAGCTGAAGGGGAAGACTGTTGTAGCTCTAAGCGGTGTGCGGAGTGTTTTATACCAGAATTAATGACCGTTCATTAAGAGACAATGATCTCAGCGATGGCTGTGTTTTCCAGATGAGCTGGGAGAGAAACTAAGCCGGAGAATGAGGAGATTATTGAGTGCAGAGAGTAGATGCAGGTGTAATAACTCTATAGGCGAGGCTATGGCTCGGTGCCTGTGAGGATTCGTGTCGAGCTGAAAAATATATGCTTGAGTAAGTAGATCGTGTGTGCATGTGATTATCTCTCTCCCTCTCTCTTTGCACGTGAATATTTAATCACTCCATGGCGTGTTAAGCGTGTGTTTTGAGTGTAGTGAAGTAAAGGGCTGACGGTGCGGTCTGCGCTTCGTTTTCCACCTTTAGGTCGACCTCCCATCATCTCCTGACTGCACGTCGTTTCGCTTGAAAACTGAAAAACATCTCATGGTTTTGCGTGTTCGCTACGAATGCAGTGTGAATCTTAAGCTTCATTTTATTGGTCAGAGTGATAACTTCTGATTACTGTGACTCCCACTGTTGTAAGTGTATTTTTGTGCCATGATGATATCAGCAACATTACCAGAGATCACAAAACCAGAAGAGAATGAGTGATTTTATCTTCTGCTATTTCAAATCTGATCTATATCTAAAAAAAATCCCTCCCTGTGTCACTCCCTCCTCACTCTCGTTTCTCTAACGCGCCCCTCTTTTTTTTTATCTCCTTTCTTACACCACTCTACCCCTCCTCCTTCCCACCCTCCTTTGCCTCACCTCCCTTATTCGTAGCTTTGCGTACCTGTTGTACTCACTAACAGCCACCACTGATGCATATTTATTGTCTTTGACGGTCCTATCTCATCCGGCATGTACGGGCATGGGAGAGTAAATCTTCTTGCTCCCCTGGCTTGCATACCGCCTTGTCTACTGTCGCCGGCAACACAAACACCTATTATTTACTCTGTGATTTATTTATGAATTAAGTCTTTTAACTTTTTGCTTGCATCCATTTCCCAGGGAGGGGAGGATGGCAGGGTTGATTAATCTGCTGTGCCCAGTCGACGCAATGTCCCACACACACAAACACACAGATGCAAACGCATATTCACATTCACAAGAAGGACAATGCGATTTTTGCCCGAGCCTCAGTTTAAGAGCGGTATTCCCTCACAGGGACTGGCCTATGTGAATGTTTAATCTGGCATAGAGTTTACATGCAACTCCCTCCTCTACTGAGACCTGTGTGTGTGTTTGCATTCACAGCATACATATGCCGCGGTTGTGTTGTCAATATACAGTATGTGTAACATATGTTAAAGTTGCAGCACATCCCCCTCCAACTGGACATCAGTTACTGCCCTTTGTATCAACTTGTGAACCATCTAGAGTTTACACGCAACTTTCCAAAACAACTAGAACATCTCATCATAAAACGAGGGTATGGATTTCCCTGTGGGTTGAACCTTGTGTATCCAGACCAGATGGGGTTGTGGAGGGGGTGACTTTCATGTTCGTGCATCATGGGCTGCATGTCATGAGTGAGTGTGCAAGCTAAAAGAACGGGGAGTC
>JASGAT010350840.1:0-12289 GCA_030220025.1 Chelon auratus | reverse complement strand
GCGATACCCTGTCCACTTCTCAGTACATCCATGAATCTTGAGCACTTAATAGTTTGAATGGCGCTCTGCAACAATGGAGCTGTACTGCAGCACATGTAGGACGATGATGGATGATTTTATAGGGACCATTCAATTGAATTTCATCGTGGATTCATTTATGGAAGCCGAAAAGAGGAGACACGGGTCACCGGTTAAATTCCCGCTGGAAGAGGAGGGAAAGCGAACGTTAACCTCTAACTACTCTTTGATGGCGATACCAACAAGTCCAAGTAACTACAGAAAAAAAAAAAAATGTCATCCGCCCTCTAGAGCATGACATAGAAGCTTTTTCTGAATATCATCTGTCATCTATGCCCTTCAGACATGACATATTACTCAATACCTTTTCCTGCACTCTTACTATTCCAGTATTATTCTGAAAATGACTCTATATGGATATGGAACCATGTCATGAAACCATCTTCCAATTGGGTACTCATCAGTAAATTTCAGATGAATAATATGCACGAGAATTCTGTGGACATGTATTATGTCCAGTATATCTGGAAGATACATCTCAGCTGGGGTTTTTACATCCAACCCAAATAATTTGCAGGGCTGAGGTAAAGATGCATGCCCAAGGTAGCCGTCGTGCACTTTACCTCCTCATATCTTTCAGAGTGAAGCAAGCAGAACATAAAATATCCTTATCAGCATGGGGAATTTGGTGGTAGAAAAAAAATAACTCATTGTGTTTCTGTGTGGTAATGTGTGTTGAACTCTATTTTCTCTCTATGTCCATCAACCCTATCAGTTGCTTCCTTTGGTCGTCGCCTCAGAGTTGAGATTAGCGCACAAGTCTGCCTCCAGCAGCATGTTAATGGGAATATTTGTGGGATATTCGCTTTAATTAACCATATAAACGGCTAAGTATATTTTATGCAAGTCAACATGGTGCCTTTATTAGATAAAGGGCTGCAACTGTTAAGATCAGGCAAAGGTCAGGCACAGAAATGACTTGATTTGCCATAGTAATAAGTACATTCTGTTGTGGGCATTTCTGTTGAAAATAGCATTGCACTTAATGGATCTTGTTAAATGAAGGTTAAAAAAACATGCTGCACTTGTCCACCATTAGTCATACATCTCTAATTCACCCGTCCACCTTTCCACCTTTCCCTGGGACATATTTAAACAGTATATTAACATTCATACGATACATAATATTATAAGCATAACATGTCTTAAATAGGTCATTCACTCTAGAAGGTATTTTCATATTTCCACAGAACAGGGCTTAATATGAAGCTGTATTACATATGCCGTGCAAGTGAACATACACACACAAAGGCCTCTCAAGGGAATGTGTTCTTAAGTACATATAATGCAGCTGTAAATAAACTCTAAACAATGTGCACACACACACACAGACACACCCACAGCTCTTCTGGATGGGCTCTAACTCTGAGTGCAGGAGAACTCAACTTTCCTCCTTGAGGTTCCCTTTGGAATTTCATTACCTGTACTCGGTGCTTATCGATCCTGTTATATACACTAGGCCAAGCAGCTGCTAAATTATTCACTCTGGTTAAATAGGGCTGTTCCATTATTCAGAAGCGTGGCACAGTGTAATTAATATTGTAGAGATATGTGACAGACCGGGTGGCATTTCACTCAGTGACAGCACATCGCTCGCTCCCTAACTTTCTCTTCCCTCTCCTCGTCCTTGTCATCGACTGCTCTCTCACTCTTTTTGCTCCGTCTTCCTCTTTGGTATCGCTTCTTGCTTTCTCCCTGTTGTTCCTTTTTCTCGTTCGATCCCTCTCCCCTTCTCCGTCTCCTTCATCCCAGTCTCTTCTGCCTCCCCCACCCTTTTTTTTCGGCCTCTAATGGTTGTGTGGAAAAGTTGACTGTGAGACTGAAACGGCGTCTGGGGATTTGTTGGCGCTGTGTGCGGATGTGTGAGCACTTTATTGGGTGTCTTATCTTTTTTACTATGACACATATTTCTTGTCTTCTTCCACAATGACCCATATTGCACCGCACTTGTTAAAATGTGACTGAATACTCAGTGTTGTGACGTTCTCTGAAGTCTTAACGTAGATTATCCACCATATTCAAATCGCTATGTTGCTGTGCATACAGTGCACAGCATGAAAAAGAGAAAAGCTTTGTTTCCGCTGTGTTCGACATTCACAGCAGTGTCCTTGAGTAAGATCTTACTATATGTTCACATGCCTTTGAACAGTGTCTGTACTAGTAATGGCCATTATGGAATCCTGCCCCCATCCTCTCCTATCCCCGATCTGTCCTTCATTAGTGCTTCAGAGAAGTACTGCATAGTTAGTGCAATGGATTACTGCATTACTGCAGGTACCCCTCCAGTTGTAGTAAGATGATAAGTGGTATTTGCATAGGCACACTGACACATGTTGCTCAGCTGTTTCCTTTAGCTGTCCAGGATACTGTTGATTCATGAAAAGGAAATTCTGTACATGGTGCGTTCAATGAATACAAACAATTATTCCCAGGTGTTTGGTGAGACAGCATTTTGGCAAGAGGAGTTACGGGTGCATATGTGGTGAGTTGTGGTCACACGGCTGCTGTCGCTCACAGTGAGGAAACATTCTTCGGCTTTGTCCTTCTCTCCTTCATCCGGGCGTCTCCTCTTGCTCTCATCAACACTTCTCCTCCGCTCTTGTCAAAGTTCTCTGACAAAACATGGGAGGAGAGACTTCAAAAGACTCAGTTGTCTTGTTTTTCACACTTTTCTGCAGCTGAAGTGCCAAGTGAAACTGCAGAGATGGTGGGGTTGACAACACGGAGAGCTCCGAAAGCCAGATGCTTTGTGCATGCACATAGAGTAATGTTTGCCAGATTTAAAAAGTTCAGAACCGCAGTACAGATACAACACAGATAAACCCCATCATTTCATTTTTTTCCCTGGTTTTTATATTTATTACAGTCAAATGTTTTTGATACTTACTGTTGTTTGTAGTTTAGTTAACAGCATTTAATTTGCATACATTAATATACGGTAAATGCATTTGAGAGGTGTGTACAACCGCCCCCACACAGAATAACAATTCACAGTAACACACATTCATGTAGGCTTTATATGGACTAGCATTTGCACTCATTCTTCAGCTGTTTCTCTCTCACACACACACACACACACCCACACACACCCACACACACACACACACACACTGAACAAATCCTGTTTTGTTAGCAGACAATGTTGTGTTATATGACTTTATTTTTTCATTAACAACTCACCTTTTGAATTATATACACTGGTACTCAGTGTGAGATTTCCCTTTCAGAGAAGTGCATGCTGTTCCTCATTTTCTATTGGATAAGTTATTAAGAACACAGTGTAATGACTGCGTTTACGAAGCTTTCATGTTGATTTTAGCTCATGAAGACTTTAATCACACCATGAATTAACAGTTTGGCCACATGTGCCTGCACATAGCACGGGAAATCAATGCTACAAACTATTATTTTTCTTTTTCTGTCTTTGTTTTACCATTTGTCCTTTCAGGTACTTTGTCTTCGTCTCGTTATCATACCTTTTTTTTCTCTCTCTCCGTCAATCTTGTCTCACTATCTGCTCTCCTCGGGGGTTTTGAGTCTGACTGTTTCCAGCTCCTGGTTAATATTTAATCAGCTGTTAAATAACGCATCGTTGATGAGTCACTGTCTGTCTTTCAAATACATTTAGTCGCAGAGCGCATTTTTGTTGGTGTAATTTCAAACTCTGGGAAATATTGTCTTTCATCCTGTAGAATATGCCTTGGAAAAATAAAAAGACATGTCAGCAGCCTTTTCAAGCTACAGGGATCCTCCAGGTGCTTATTTTCCATCCTGGCTGGGCTTCTGAGCCATACTTTTAAAAAATACACTAAGATGCAAGCACTCCTGAAGTAGTTGGTGCTTTGCTTCTCCTGCTTTCTTCAAAATGGTTCTTAATAAGTAAGGCATGTTTGCAAAGATAAAGAATGAAAGCAAAGGTGAAACAACGCAAATGTTGAATTAATATGAAAGCCACTCTTCCAAAGCTACCTTGGACGGAAAGAATGGGCGAACATGTTGTCACAGACTGAGACAGACTGTGTGCTCAATATCACGCAGTCAATTAAGAAGCGCAGATGTCCATTTTTACTTTCGGCTGCTCGTTTTGACTGGAAGCCCTGTTTGGATGCGATCCATCATTCTAGCAATACTTTTTGGGGCTTACTTTCTTGTCAGCTAAGTCTGTATCTGATGCGTTCTCAGTTTGCAAATAATCTCAGGGACCTTTATGCGCCCTCAGTGTTCTTCTCTCTGTGTGAGATTGCAGTTTGACTGGTATAGATTACATCAAATATGTCATGGAGGACGGAGACATTATCACATAAAAAAGAGATCTAATGTACCTACCGCAGCCAGAGAGACTGAAAGGAATACCTCCAAGGAGCGTCAGGGAACCTTTTCTTGAATTTTTTATTTTGCTCACGTTCTTTTCTCTGTTTCACAATCTTTACTCTGTCTGAAACAATTTAAGGTATTCCCCGTTACACAGGTTTTTTGCTATCAGAAAAGAAGTTGTTTTTTTTTTGTCGATACGCTGTATATTTTGAAGTATTTAAGCATAACTTAAGATTTGCGTCAAGATGATACTCTTTAGCTCCACATTCCTCCGTGACCTCCATTCTTCGCGAGGGCAGGAAGAAAGAAATTACATGTCTAGAAAAGACAGGAAATGAACCAAATATTGAGTTCACGGAGGACAAGTTATCTGAGGACCTCATTACTCTAAGGGTGGATATGCATGCATGCACATTGAGAAGTACGACAACGGCAATGTTACAAAGAGACTGATAAAAAAATGAAGAAGATCAGTGGTGTTGGAAAGTGATTGCAGATGTGCTCTGTTGTGCCTAATTTAAACCTAACTGGACTTTACAGGTCAAAAGACAAATAGACAATTACTATTTTTAGCCACTTATTCCCTTTTAAATTGCACCTTGGGGACAAATAAAGTCATTTGAATTTGAAATTTAACTGAATTGAAGACAAATCTACTTCATGTGTTGGCACGATTCCAGTATTTACCGTTAAAGGCTTTGCAATTTCTCTAATTCTACTGACTGTGGACTTTCAGTTGATTTGCTTGGATTAAACTTGTCCCTTCTGGTGAGTTCTGAAAGTCAGTAACAAGGTTAAAGTCAGCTAATGTAACGTGTTTTACCAGACGTGTACAATGTGAATGTTTTATCATGTTCGATTATTATTATGAGGCAAGCTAACACATAGTAGTAACACATAGTAAACTGCAAGGTTAAGAGCAGATCTCAGGATTAATGTCATTATAATCTTAAAACAAACTAGCACACATGCAAGCAAACACATGTAAGCCCGACACTGCTGACGAATAATCATTCATTCATAGGGACTGGAGCCTATCCCAGCTATCATCGGGCAAGAGACGGGCTACACCCTGGACAGGTCTCCAGTCTATCGCTGGTCTAACACAGAGAGACAGACAACCATTCACACTCACATGCACGCCTACGGCCAATTTAGAATCACCAATTAACCTAAGGAGCACCACGTCACTGTGCCGCTGCCGAAAAATCAATTAAAGTCATTTCATAAGTCACCATGGGAACAGCGAACACTTTTTAGAGTGTTGGACACATTTTTGTCTGTGCTGTTTGAGGTGTTCCTGTCACATTTTCATTTTGTCTTGTGGCGTTTGCTGCAGCTTGCGTTTGCTTAACACTGACGCGTGTTAGCAGCGCATATTTGACTGTAATCGTGAATGGCACTTTTATACTCAAGATACCATAATTCATAGCTACGTAATCTGCAGATCCAGTAGACCTGACAAATGACATAATGTTGGTTAGCCTGTGTAGCCCAGTGGGGTCGCTGAGCACATAGGTTGCCTGGTTACAGACAGGTACTGAGTTAATTCTACATACATAACACTCATGGCAAGGATTCCTGCCATGAGTCACAATGTGAGAGCTAGTTATAAGATTTTACAGGTTTTTCTTTTGTCTGTGTGAGTCTGTCCACAGGCCAAACGCTGTCCATTTGAACTGGGAATGATCCGTAAGTGTGAATGCGTTTGTTTATACAGTATGTTCTATCTCTGTGATAGACGGATGACCTGCCTCAGCTGTAAGCTCCCTCTTGCCTCGATCCTTCCAGCTGCACAGAAGGTCCCAGCGTGCAGAAATCAGAAATCGCTGGTTCTGTTGAGGTGTATTTTAATTCCATCTCGGCAAACATTTAATTTCAAGTGTCCTGCTTCAGATTAACTCGCAGAGCCCGCTTTCTTTATTTTTTTTCTCCAGTGACCCATCTTTGGCTTTCAAGCCAAACAGCTGCATCAAGGTTAACCTTGTCAAGCTGTCAGGTTTTAATGCACTGCTTGCTGCTCCAATTTCACCTAAGGACTCATCCAGGTCAGGTCTATAGCTGATAATTCATCATAGCTGATGGTACTAGGTGTTACACGCACACATGTACACACACATGCATACGGTTTTGGGTGAGTTCCCCCCTTTTTTGTTTTTGCTTATTTAGTTTGTCACTTAAACTAAATCACTTTGCTTTCTAAAGTACATCTTATGTATACAGTGTAAAATGCACTGTTAGGAATCGTGTGTGTGTATAATGTGTACACCTGTATGCGTTCTCTATACGCGTGTGTTCCGTAAGCTTCTTAGCTGATCTTCTCCTCTTACTCATTATCCAGGATACAATTTGCAAAGCGGAGCAAATTGAATTAAATCTTGCGTTTTCCGTTCGCTTGCTAAAGAGGTCCCAGACTTGCCGTTATCCTTTGAACCTTTCCCACTTCCCGCCTTCTCCTTGCGTCTCCTCCTTCCCCTTCCTCTCCAGCTCGCCGCTCTTTTCCCTCCACAAACTCTGGACATTGCTCACCTCTGGACATCATGCAAAATAAGTGGGACGGCTATTTTTAGAAGGGTTGTGTTTGTTGTGTATTACAAACCACCCGGCCATGTGGTGATTTCCATAACAGTCATGCTTAGCAAACGCTGCAGCTTGTATGAAGGGCAGAGATTTCTTGCGCGTATTGCCGGGCTGAGCTGTTTTTAGATCAGACAGATTTGCGGTTTCACAAAACAGTTGTTAACGTCCATTGTCCCCCCCCTCCCCTCCGCTCCACTCACACATTCATCTGCTGTAATTATCCTGGCTCGTCTTTGCCAAACGCACCAGATGTTATCCTCCTGTACACCTTAACAGTCTCCCACAGTTGTCTTGCTCTGAATGATAAACAGCAAGCAGTTTGGCAGGGTGTGAAAACAGCATTACATTGCCTTCTTATCATGTCTAAAAATGTAAATACTCTTCTTCAAATAATACGCTATGTTTTACCATATCAGTTTACGTAGTAACTAAACATTGCTCTTATTTGCAGAGTTTCTGTTTATTGCAAGGGAGGGGTCTCAGTAGTTGGTTTTGTTTTAGATCAGACTCCGATTTGTCACGCCCTGCATCCAACAGCACCTTTATTGCGTCTTTAATTCTCAGTTTCTCTTGGATATCCTCTTTCTGACACTTTGATGTGTGCACCCACAGTGACACAATTGCTGGGATGACTGGCTAACTAACTAAACACTGTCAATCGTGTAGATACACTCCACCCGCCGAGGAAACACGTGTCAAATGCAGTTAGCTTCTTGCATGCGTCTAGCATGACCCGCCAGACTGGTGCAGGAACTATTTCTCCATAAGATAATGATGAATGTGCCGCACATACAGAAAATAAATTTTAGAGAATTTATTTTGGCGATAGTGAGCAGGTGTCACATTATATCCACCGTCTGGTTAGTACTTGAGCTTCTTCCTTCCCGCTGAGGAGCAAACATTGCCTTCCCTCATGGCCAAAAGGAGAAATGAATTCAGTGAATGCTTTGTGTGTTTTTTTGCTTTTTAAATGTGAGATACTGTACGTTCTCATTCCACATGAAGCCTAAAAATACTCGGGGAGGATTTGAGGACTAAGATACAGGTTTGATCAAATGTCATCAAGCCTCATCCTATTTGTGGCTCATCTTTTAAATTGCATTTGCTTTCAATAGTCTTGGGTTTATCTAAATATAATCCGATGACCAGATATATTTACTCGTCTCTTCTTTACAGGACAGAGTTAAAGCGGTTAGCGCTAAGATCTCAATGGGTTTGTGGAGAGCATTATAGAGAGGACGACATATACATAAGATATGGAATGACAAATTAGAAGCCCCAGTAGCCACTCTCATCGAACACACACCCATTTTTCCCTGTGGGCCCAAAGTTACTGAACTAAAAAAAACTTTTCATTTGTATCCATCTGTCTATCCACTGATCTCTCCATTCTCTCTGTTGAACATGAAAAAAATAAAATCTCTCTCGCTACCCTGTTGTTGAGCCCTGCCTTTATTGGGAGCCAGCACTTCATTAAATCCTAATAGCAGCTGAAAAAAAGCCTGTGTGAAATGAAGTGTGACACATTAATGAAGTATTATTTATCAATGAGTGAAATGGCTCCAGTGGTTCAATTGTGAGATTAATATCCGTATCTAAAGTCTGTCTTGCTTTGACAAGCTCACAAGGAGTTCCATTTTAGATGTGAGGTAATTGCTGCCTTTCTTGCGTTTTGTCTCTCACTCTGCCTGGTGTCATCATTTAGTCTGTATCTCTGCTTTCTCTTAATGCTTTCTTCTTTTTCACCTTTTCTTAGTCTCCCTCTCTACGTGATTTACACATCGTGCTTGTTAGGATCCTTCTATCTCTGCCTCCTCCCCTCTTTCTGCCCGGATTGAAATCTGCCTCAGCATTTCCCTGATGGTTACTCTTTGTCTGCGTGCCTCCCTTCTTCTGTAAATTTCAATTTTCCAATTTCAGTCGCTTTATTGGCATGACCGTTAAAACAGATGGAATGCATAATATCGTGCCTCTCCTCCACGTCTCGTCTCCGCTCCGCTCTGCTCATGAGGATCCCCTGCCACACACGCACTCCTTTCTCCCTCCTTACCTCCAGCTCTTACTCTGACCTTTTATTCAAGCGTTTCTTCTCGCTCTCCTCTTTATCGACATCCTTTCTCAGTACCTCCTTCCTTCCTTCCACTTCACCTGGGCTGACCGCTATGCATTGTCGGCTGCTCTGCTGCAGTTTCCTTGGAAATGCACACGTCCATGTGCACACACACACACTTTTTCTTTTGTTCACATCATGCTTGCTTCTTATTTTCTGGTGCTGTTGGTCTGGGTGTTGATGTGCATGTGTGTTTGTTGTTTGCCCTCAAAAGCAGCTGGAGCATTATGGCTGAATAGAATAGAAAATTCAGTGTGACTGTCAGTCGATGTGAGGCACAGGAACGCCACGCCGCACTGCCCCGTCCACTCCTCTGTTTCCTTCTAAATATCCAGTATAACAGTGAAAACCACAGAGCCGAGATGCTTTCCCTTCTTCTTCCCTGTCCCGCTCCAGAAAGCTACATTGACCAGAATAACCATATGTTACACCCAAGGTGCTTTGTGTGGCATATGTGGTGCAAACACAGAAAGAAGCAACACACACACACGCAATGAGAGACGCAAAACCTTTGCAGCAGCTTCTAACCCTCACCAGCTGTTACCGGCCTCTCTCTCTCGCACACTCTCTTCTCAATGCTCTCATTGCGTTTTCTTGTCTTGACAGATGTTTGTGTCGCTTTGAGAAACACGGAGGTTGGTGGAAATGATGATGATGTAAGGGGCGAAGGGTGAATCTCAAACATCACTTACACTTAGCAGAGACATTACTCAAATTTCTTTATTTTAACATTTATGATAATATTCCTTTGAGTACTGTGAGATGTGACAGGACAGTAAGGATCAAAGAGGGGTACTCAAAAGCTACATAGCAGGGGTTCATAGTCTGCTCACCAGGGTGCCTAATTAAGCTCCGTCTCATATTATTAAAACATTTCAGTGAGGATATCCTCTAAAAAAAAATCCCCTTGAGTTAGCTTACAGTTTAAAGTGAGACACGTTTCTGTTTGTTAGACAGGTCCGATATGAGCCGAGGCATTCCAGGTTACATTCTTTGTAGATCATCGGAAGAAAAACATTTTATACGTGAAGATTTTGTACACTGAGATCCCATGTATGTTTCCTCATGTCTCATGTCTTGTGTTTCTTCATTTATGTCAAAACATCCAAAATTGTACTTGTGATAATGGTAACTTAATTAGTTAAAAAAAAATCTGTGCAAAGACGTGATGTGTTTATGCACCCTCGGGCTGAAAATGAGACTGTTTTCAGAAGCTCTAAGGTCTACTCAGAGCAATGTGTGTGTGTGTGGATTTGGCGACTGCTGCATCTGAACACTTTAAATCAAGGTCTCATTATGTTCTGTTGTAAAGCCACCTCCATAATTTTACTTGTCAAGATGATTTTAATTGACATATAAAAAGAAGTATACATACACCGATCAGCCACAACATTAAAATCACTGACAGGAGAAGTGAATAACGTTGACTATCTTGTGGTCAAGGTGGACAAGGTGTTGACCTGGCCTCAAAATTCACTAGATCCCAAACTGATCAAGTATCTGTGGGATGCACTGGAACAAGCCTGATCCACAGGACACCCTCAGAAGGCCCATGTCCACTCTCTGATGAGTCTCTTTGTTTCAGAGGCACAAGGGAGACCTACACAATACACACAATATTATGTCATAATGTTACACCTGATCGATGTACATCTGTTTAATATAATTATGTTTGACATCATAAGTGAGTTCACATCTCAGACTAATGTTAGGAGAAGTGTCTGCACAAGCCTTGAGTCTACATCAAGGCTGAAACAACGAGTTCAAATAACCACTAAACCAGTATTAGGTTTCTACTTATTTCTCCTGTAAAATAAATAATAATTTCGTCTTACTAATTATTTGTAGTGACTAGTTATGTTTCTCATTAAAATACTAAATTACTCCTAGTGCTGACTCCTGAAAGTGTTTGTTGTTAGCTGTCCAGTTGTCAGCAGTGATGGAAACAAACTTTGCCTCTCTCAAGGCTCTCCAACTCCAAGGCTTTTTTTTTTCCTGTGGCAGCATGACATTGCTCTTCATGGGTATTTTCTCTAAAAAGCGTCAAAATAAGGGGGAGTCATCTGTGGAAACAACATTGGCCTTGTGATATACCCACCTTCACATCCTGTCTGTGTTACATTTTCCCCAACTGTGTCCTGCTCTCAAATCCGGTTTCTGTTAGTCAGTACATGTATCACTGGCAGTAGTGCCCTCACTGTGGCGTGCGGCCCTATGACATGTTCAGTTAATTGTTGCAATTAATTGTGTTTTTCACAGTTGAAATCATTTTGCTAAGCAAAGTTTGCCACAGATGGCAATGTCCTCAGAATCTTAGTTTGAGATGGCTCATTCAGCTTTTTGCCTCAGAGCAGACATGACATGCTCAAACAAATTATGTTATGTATCATGACTTGGATTAATAATTGTATTAATAATTTCTCATGAAATCAAATAGGACAGAAAGCTGGTGTGAAATAAACTCTCTTCACTTCTCTTCTCTTCTCTTCTCTTCTCTTCTCTTCTCTTCTCTTCTCTTCACCCTGTGAATTTCGCCACAGTGTATATTGGAATAGACAGGCTTTGTGAATGGAGCTCCCACAAAGAGAATGCCAGTCACATATTTCTCTTTATTTTCCCCTCTTCTCCGTCCTCCCTCATCCCTCTCCTTACTCTCCGCTGTCCGTCAGTGCCAAACATCTAAGCGGTTTTCATCTCTTTGTCGGAACCCCCCTACCCCTCCTCTCTTTATCTTTTCATCGTGGGAAAGCTCAAGTGCGGCAGACACACTCCTGTTGAGGACTACGAGTCGTGTTTGACCGCGCTCTACAAACCCCCAATCACTTCACATCACCACAGTGGCAATCCTCATGCCCCCACTGCTGACTTGTTGTCTTTTCCCCATGTCTTCCTTTTCACCTCTTTTCGTCTGAATTTCAGAAAGCTTCTGTCAATTAATGCACATATTAGATTTACCTGCGTGTATATGCGTGGTCTTTTATGCCATAATCCCCGTACACTGCATAAACCCTCTGATGTTTTAGTTACATTAAATTTCTGGATTTATTTCTGCTACTGTCTTGGTAGCAAATGCCATAAGACCAGAAGGGCAAAGAAGTCAATTTGTCATCTGACACTATTGTTGATCGCACACTCTCCTCTTACAGTAAGTGAGGTGGAAGACACACTCACACGTACAGTGCATGGGTTACCTCGGCAGATGCTGTG
>JASGAT010350837.1:0-11772 GCA_030220025.1 Chelon auratus | reverse complement strand
CCTTAGATGTTTTCTCTGCTTGATGCATGCCAATGATTTGACCCTTCTCAAACAGACTAACATCTTTACCACAACCACAGGATGTGTCTTTAGACATGGTTGTTTAAGAAATGAGAAGCTACTCATTGCATCAGATGGGGTTAAATAACTTGTTGTCAGCTGGAAGATAATCACCCATGCAGTAATTATCCAATAGGAGGCTCCTACCTATACGCTTAGTTAAATCCAGGTGGCGACGTTTTTTGTTTTTTTTGTTTTTTGGGTTTTTTTGCCCAGAAAGTGTAAAGCCTGTAAAGCTCTTTAATGAAAACGGCTGTGTCTTTATGTGGCGTCCATGTCCTTCCGTTTCTAGCTAACCATCGCCTGGCTGTAGATCTTATCTTCTTTTAATCAAATATTACTCGCAGCTGTTTTTCAGTTGATCATACACTTTATCGGCTGACGTTGTTAATGTTTTATCTTTGCATACATTTGCATTTGTCGCATGCGTTCAAAAGGCGCAGTGTAGATAAAACGCTGGCGCTGCAAGCTCCTCGCCAGCCCCTGCAAGATGAAATGTTGCTCAAGTTTATGCCGTCATTAAACCTCCCTTCAACCCTTACCGCGTGTTTGCTTTACGTTCCTTAATCATGTTTAGGTCTGGAAACCTTCAGCCAGTTGGTGTATGAAGACGAGTACGGGACTGTAAGTACAGGACGCTGTGAACGTTTCCACGTCTTTGCTTCTAATTCTAATCTGAACCGGATTTTAACTTTTTCAGAAAGTTAAAATTTTTCTCTTTTGAAATTTTTCTCTTTTCAGAAATGCGTCAACATGACGTCCATCAGTGACTTTCCCAGGTTTGCACACAGAGGCATCTTACTGGACAGCTCTCGGCATTTTCTTCCCATCAAAGTCCTCCTGGCTAATCTGGTAAGTAGCGTCCTTCTGCAATTTTATCATTTAATTAACTGTATAAATAAATGTTTGCATTCCTGCAGGAAACGATGGCGATGAACAAATTCAACGTCTTCCACTGGCACATCGTCGACGACCAGTCCTTCCCGTACATGAGCCGAACGTTCCCGCAGCTGAGCCAGCAGGTCTCTAAGAAGGACGCTTGATGGGAGTTTTTCTGTACTAGGGTGCTGTACTAGTTCTCACAATCCACCTCATTAAACTGTCCCACAGGGTTCGTATCAGCCGTACACCCACGTGTACACGCCTGCCGATGTGAAGATGGTGATCGAGTTCGCCCGTCTGAGGGGGATTCGCGTCGTCCCAGAGTTCGACACTCCGGGACACACGCAGTCTTGGGGGAAGGGTGAGTTTTGCGGGTGCTGATGGCGACGAACTCTCAAAGCTTTTTTTTTTTTTTTTTACTCAAAGTGTTTTCCTTCCTCAGGACAAAAAGATCTCCTCACGCCTTGTTACTCCGGCTCCGAACCGAACGGCGTCTTTGGACCGGTGAACCCCATCCTGAACTCCACCTACCAATTCATGACTCAGCTGTTCGAGGAGATCAGCAGCGTGTTCCCCGACGCCTACATCCATCTGGGAGGCGATGAGGTGGACTTCACGTGCTGGTGAGACCCCACCCCACCCTTCAGGAATAAATATTAGACGACAGAATAAATAAGATGCTGATTTTGTCCCCCCTTCTTGCAGGAAGTCCAACCCGGACATTCAGACGTTCATGAAACAGCAAGGCTTTGGAGATGACTACAGAAAACTGGAATCCTACTACATCCAGAGGTGTCTTTCTCATTTAAAATTGAAATCCTCACTCAAAAGCAAAACAGTTGAATAGATTCTGTATTTTAACACTTTTATTTATTTATTTTTTACCTGCTAGACTCTTGAATATTGTCGCTGCTACCAGTAAGGGTTACTTGATCTGGCAAGAGGTCTTTGACAATGGAGTTAAGGTAAGATTTTCATATGCTATTCATGTATTTTTTGAAAGTTAAGCACCATGTATGGGTCATTTTTTTTTTTTTTTTGTTTTTCACTCTGTTATTAAAGGAAAAGGTGGACGTATTTGCCTTATTGCTTAATGTTGGATGGGAAGCTAACGCCTGCAGCCAACAGACAACCTAGCGAAACCAAATTTTATTGTTTTTAACTTTGATTTCTGTGATTTAATCAACATCAGATGTATTAATTAGACTCGACAAGACTTGCTGCTCACGCTAGCTTCATATTTAACACCCGGACGACGAGCTTTGCAGCGGTATTCTCATCCGGCCCTCGGCAAGAAAGCAAAATCCGCAACCTTTCCTTTAGCCGCCTCACTTCAAGTACTTTAGCTTGGTTTCTGACGTTTGCAGCTGAAGCCAGACACGGTAGTGCATGTGTGGATTGGTAGCGGGAGTAATGAGGAGATGGGCAAAGTGACGGAAGCCGGATACACCACCATCCTCTCCGCCCCATGGTACCTAGATTATATTAGCTACGGACAGGACTGGCAGAAGTACTACAAGGTTGAGCCGCTCAACTTCAACGGTCAGTTTTTCCCCACAAGAACTGTGTGTCTCATGTCCAACCAATTTAAAATTGGAGTCTTCAGTTGATTTTGTTCAACAGGTTTATGATGAAAAACTGCACAGCTGTGACAATGATTACGTTCACATAGATAAACACGAGAAAAATCCTTGTTTTTCTTCCATTTGGTGAAGTTTGAAGTGATTGCCGATCACGATCAATCAGGATTTTTTTCCCCGACCGCATTTCTACTCCACTATCCTTCCAGTTTTTAATAACGCGTTGGACAGTTCTTAACCCAATTTTAGTAGTTGTTTGAGACGGGTCAAATCATTGGCATGCATCAAGCAGAGAGAACATCTAACATCTTTTCCATAACCACAGGATGTGTCTTTCGACATAGTTGTTTAAGAAATGAGAAGCTGCTCATTGCATCAGTTGGGGTTACATAACTTGTTTCCAGCTGAAAGATAATCACCCATGCAGTAATTATGCAACAGGAGGCTCCTACCTATTTGCTTGTTTTTGGCCATGCAGTTTATTTTCTGAGGTCGGACAGACGTCCAGCTACAACATGGGGCAGTGTGGTTGGTGGTTTCACGCGTTGTTTTCGTCCTGGTGTATTTATTTCACCAGTAAATCCTAAAATAACATTAGTGTCCCGGGTTCAAATCCCCCAGCCAGGTCCTCCGCAAACCAAGATGACAAGGACGCTTCTCTAAAATCCAGATTATGTGACGTATGCGCCGTAGTTGATTTGAAAATGAACATAAGCAGAAGGAAAAACAAAAAAAAGAAAAAAAAGAACGGCCTTAGTGTCTGTGATGTGTTTGTGTCGCTGATACTCATCCATCCGTGTGCTGCTGTATGTGTGCCGTGTGTAGCTGAAACCAGACACAATTATCCACGTTTGGAAAGGAAACCAGGAGCAATACCAGAACGAGATGGCGAGCGTTACGGCGTCAGGGTACCAGACCCTGCTGTCCTCTCCCTGGTACCTGAACCGTATCTCCTACGGCCAGGACTGGAGGGGCGTTTACAAGGTCGACCCGCAGGACTTTAAGGGTTTGTGTGTGCATGATGCATGGTTGACACTTTTTAACCTCACGGCCTTGGCTCAGGTTTTATTTGACTCTTGACCAGATCTTAGTAGAGTTGTCGCTCCTGTGCAAATACGTGTAAGCCTGTTGAATAAAAAACATAAATTCTAATTCATTTAAATTGAACGTATTCATCGCTCTAGTCCAGTTGAATCCTCCCTGACCTCGCTTAACGTTTTAAAACAGGAACTGAAGCACAGAAGAAGCTTGTGATTGGTGGAGAAGCCTGTTTGTGGGGAGAGTTTGTGGATGCTACTAACCTCACACCCAGGCTCTGGTAAGTTTAATTTCATTCCTTAATTAATAAATAAATAAATAAAAAGTTTTAAACCCCCAACGCATCTAATGGCAGATCTTCTTTCAGGCCTCGTGCCAGCGCCGTGGCAGAGCGTCTGTGGAGCGCCAAAGACGTGACCGACATCAGCGACGCCTACGCCAGGCTGTCGGCGCACCGCTGTCGGATGGTGGCGTGAGTATTAGACGTCTCTTTGCTGCCGTTTATTTAACAGAATCGCCCTCTCCGTCGACTAAACCGTCTTCTCCTGTGTAAGGCGCGGGATCCCCGCCGAGCCGCTGTTCACCAGCTACTGTCCACGTGAGTACAGAGGCTTCTGAGGACGACCGACCGAACAAACAACCGGTCGGGAACAGAAAGGGAATCAAATCAATACACAATCAACTCCATGTCTGAAATTGAAACCTTGCGGGGATGTCGCTGTACTTTTTGAACTCTGAGACACTTTTTAAGACCGCTCTCCATAACTCTTTTTCACGTTTTAATGTCATAAAATACTGCATTTATGATTGCACTTTTTTTTTTTTTATTATGAATGTTTCTATAATTGTGAATAAAATAGATGACATTTAAGTTGCTGTGCTGATGTTTCATGATTTAAGAAGGTGATTTGGTGCACATTTATATTTTGCATTTGCAGCTGACATTCAAACTACACGAACAGGATTTAATTTATGTCCTGGGAAGGTCCGGTCTCGGTGCAAATAAACGGCGAAGAGCGTCTGCGAAGATCCGCCAGAAAGCTATAATGCACTTCCTCTTTCTAGTCCGCTGAAAATTTTAAATAAGCGGAAGAAAAGATGAACAGAAAGGGAACAAATAAGAGCTGAGGTCACGTTTGTTGTTGCCTGTCAAGCAGGCGGCCCTTCAATGTGGTTCAGGACACTCGGACGTCAATGTGTCTTGGTGCGTTCACGTCCCCCGTGCCGCAGCGTGCCTGGTGGCTTTTGGTTCCGATGACGCAAAACTGTCGAGCGCGGGGGATCACCGCAGACCGGCCATCCTTTTAACGAGGGTGTTCTGCTCCTGAGGGTTCATGGCCTCGTAGGTGTCGAGCTCCAGGGAGAAGGTGGCATTTCCGGACGTCAGCGTTCGCAGCTTGGTGGAATAGCCCTGAACAAGAAGACGTTTTTAAAATCATCATTCTAGTCTGAAGAAGAAGAAACGTTTAAATTGAGCGTCCCCTCACCATCATTTCAGCCAGAGGCACGATCGCCAGCAGCACCTTGTCGTCGTGCCGACTCTGGATGTCTCTGACCGTTCCCCGTCTCTGGGCCAGGTCGCCCAGCACCGAGCTGAGGTGCTCCTCTCCGACGGTCACCTCCAGCGACATGACCGGCTCCAGGACCTGCCCTCCCGCCAGCCTCAGGGCCTGCGGAGGGGGGGAAAAAATAAAAATAAAAATAAAAATAAAAGCAGCTGTGGCTTTTTGGAGTCTGCAGGTTCGACGTTAACGGGCAGCGGTTTACCTTCAGCATGCAGCGAGACACGCAGGCGGACACCATGGCGGGCGACGTCCCCGGTTCCATGCCAATGCTCTGGATCAGCGCAGACACAGACTGCAAAGGGTAACCTAGCAACGGACCTAGAGGAGGAAGCAAACGTATTTATCAGAGGTGTGTTTCGGAATATAGTCTGGTGCAAAACAGGTTTTTATTTTGTTTCTATGGCTGACTTTTATTTTTGTTGCTCAATAAAAACAGTTTTATAGTTTTAAACTTCTGTTTATCTTCTCTAATGTGTGTCATTCAGATTAGTGTGTGTGACTGAACTGCCTTCATGTGATACTTTGTTCTCTCTTTATCTCTGTGACCTACATACACCGATCAGCCACAACATTAAAACCAGCAGGATGCAGTCTGATACAGACACACACACAAAAACGCTTTAGAACAGGAAGAACGGCACAAGGTGTTGACCTGGCCTCTAAATTCACTAGATCCCAAACTGATCAAGTATCTGTGGGATGATCCACAGAGGCCCCTCCCCTAAAAGCCCCCCCACTAACAACATCCTGTTGCCAGACACCACAGGACACCCTCAGAAGGCCCATGCCCATTCTCTGATGAGTCACAATTGTTTTGGAGGCAAAAGGAAGACCTACACGATATTAGGAAGGTGGTCATAATGTTACGCCTGATTGGTTTCTTCTTCTCACTGTTGTTTATATGGACATGAATATTTAATGTGACCAGGAAATATCTAGTTTCTTTATTCGAGGCTTTAAGAAAGTAACATAAAGAGTTTAAGTCACCTTGCAGGTATGAGCTGTGTGCTCCGTTGTTCACTGCATCTTTCAGTTCTGGTGACAGCCGTTCCTCTAATTCTTCCGTGAAGGCTACTTCACACGAACCCCCCGCGTCCGCCGGTCTGACGGCCAGCTCCACGGTCACAACATGCCTCCTCTCCCCCACCGTCCGGTCCAGTGTGTCTAAGTGATGAAGCGTGTTAACTCGGGAGCAGATATTTGGATAAAAACGTCCCAGCGTACGTGTTTAAGGGTCGGCGTCGTACCTGTAGCGGAGGCCTCGTGGAGGATGGTCTCTCTGTAAGCCACCTGCAGGGGTCCGAGGTAAGTCTCGATGCCGTACTCCCTCCTGATCCGATCGTGGATGATCTCGATGTGCAGCTCTCCCATCCCGCACAAGATGGTCTGAGGATGGAGAGTGAAGGTGAGTTTAGCTGACGTCACTCTGGCGGACGCTCTGATAAAAGTTATTTGATGATAGTCATTACCTGACCAGAATCAGGGTCAACTCTGACTTTGAGGCTGGGGTCTTCTCTCTGGAGGCAGTTGAGCGCATTTTCAAGATCTTTCAGGAAGGGCGGGAAAATAAAAATATAAGTAAGAGACCACAAGGCTGCTGGTGAGCAGTGTTCATGCATGTCTTTAATATGTGGCTGACCAGCCTGTTTGGCCATGGAGGGGGGCTCTATGGTGCAGAAGAAGACGGGATCAGGGACCTCCACTCCTGAGAGGATGACGCCGGGATGTTCTCCCCTCGTCTTCCTTGATCCAGCGTCCTCTTGAGCTCGACGGGCTGCAGCTGCTGCCGACGCCTTGGATGAGACGATGGTGTCTCCTGTGACGGTCTGAAGGAAAAGCAGAAGAAAAATGTTTTAAGGGGAGAAAATTAAATCGAGCCAAACGTTAATATGGTGCATTATGCTCCACCTGCTTCAGTCCAACGGTTAGTGCAATGTTTCCCGCTGTGATCGAGGGGATTTCCACGTGCTGATCCGCAAACGGCACCAGCAGCCTGCTCATCCTCTCACTGCGAACACAAACAGTTTGTTAGTCTGCGGCGCCGCGGACGCGCTGAAGGTCGGAGGTTAATGAGTCAACGTACGAGCTGTTCCTGTTGATGTTGTGGACGGCCGTCTGCTGTTTCAGAGTACCAGAGTAGATCCTAAGAAACACCAGAGGACCGCGCTGCTTGTCATGGAGAACTTTGAAGGCCAGAGCACATAAGTCGTCTTTGTACCAGCGTCTGTTGGACGATGGACAGGGATTAAAAAATATTTACTAATCAGTTGGACAAACCTATTAACAATAAAGTTAATTTAACTATGGAAATTCAGCTCATTTAGTGCCTCCTTCATTTACTGTGTATTTTATTTACAGTGATCAGCCACAACATTATGACCACTGACAGGAGAAGTAAATAACATTGACCATCTTATGACAATCTGGAGGCACAAGGGAGACCTACACAATATTAGAAAGGTGGTCATAATGTTATGCCTGATCAGTATATATGACTTTTATTGTGCTACATTAGTGACACCTAGTGGACAACATCTATCTGTGCATACTGGACTTATTCATACAGTCATTCTAGCAGATATGGAAAACATGAGATTAATTTGATTTTAGTTTTTTTAAGTAAAATTATTAAAAAAGGCAGTGAAATTATATTTTATGTTTAGTTAGAGTTCAATAAGTACTTAGGAAGTACTATAAGTACTACTAGGGAGGTGGTCATAATGTTATGCCTGATCAGTGTGTATGTTTCCCGCTGCAAAATGAAACTTTCTCCAAATCCGGCCAATAATCGGAATAATATTTAACAGTCCAGCACTTAAAGGAAGTGCTTCGTGGCCGTGGCGGTTCTGTAAGGCAAACTAAAAAAGTGTGAAAGTGAAAGAGAAATATGACCTGAAATGACACGGTCTACTGCGGATTGTTTTTTAACTTAACGTCCGAGTCAGATATAAAGAGTTCACTCACACCAGGTCATGGTGTCGTTCGTTGGGAGCAGGCAGGTAGGCGGTGACGGCATCCAGAAGAGGCTGGACACCTTTGTTTTTCAAAGAGCTCCCGCAGAGCACGGGGACGCCTTTACGGGCCAGAGTCACCCGCCGCACGGCCTCTTGTAGCTGAGGACACGTTAAATGAACACTGTTAATTCACAAGTTAGAGCGCTGCTTTCCAGAGTCCTGCTACGGTGCAAGGCAGTGGAATATTTACTTTGACGCAGGGGACAGCATCGAAGTTGTCGCTGAAATCTGTGAGCAACAGTTCTGCAAACTCGTCGTCCAGATCAGCAACCTGTGAGTCAGAGCAGAATATTAACCCGGGGAAAAAAAATTATCTGGAACACGTTAAAATGTCATTATTTAAAACTCATCATCGTGCATCGCCGGTGTAAATGTGAATGTTGTGACCTTAATACCTGCTCTATTAAAGCCGTCCTGGCCTCGCTGACCGTCTGCAGGAGCTCTGGATCATCGGACCGCTCCAGATTTTTGATTTCAAACGCTCGCCCGTCGTCTCCGAGGGATCTGATCTTCCAAATCAGCTTCTGGTTCGTTAGCAAGTCGACCACGCCTGTGAAGTTCTTACCGCTGCCGACGGGGATCTGTGAAACGGGTAGTAAAATACGTAGTGTAGACATGTGTAGTTTGGTTTTCAATTACAAATTATTTTCTAAAATAATATATTTTTTAATTTAAGGAAACGCCACAGATTCACAGGACTTTAGGAGTGTTACTACATACGGAAAAAAAAAAGATATCTAAAGAGGGATCAATGCAAAATCTAATGAAATGAGAACTGTCTGTGGCCATGATGCACTGTGGGTAATGTAGGCTGCATGTTTCAGCATGTAACGCATGAATTAAAAAGGAGGATATCTCTGATTTTGCTGGATTGATTTAAAAAAAAAAATAAAAAAATGTCCATCATATAGTGATATGAAGTCACATTATTAAACCAGCTGCCTGATATTATGTACATCCCACTGTGGGATAAATGAAAGGGTTATCTTATCACGTGTAATAGTTACCCTCCATCAACAGATATTATCTTATTTTAATTGTGCCGTACCTGCAGGAGGACTGGATTGGCTTTCAACTTCTGTCTTATGCTCTCAATGGAGAAACTTAAGCTGTGAGGGGAAAAAAAATAAAGTTAACTTTCTTGTTTTATAAAAGAAATGTAAACTAAAACTAGTTTTATTCACGTTACTCACTCTGCTGCAGGCTTATCCATCTTATTCAGGAAACAAACGCAGGGGACGTGGTGCTTCTCTGCTTGTCTCCACACGGTCAGAGTCTGAGCCTGGCGGCGTTTTGAAGGCAACAGAAGCGTTGAGTTAAATAGAAAAGAAACTGATTTGTGAATGGAAAAAAAAGAAAAAGAAAAAGGGAGCTAGCTGACCTCGACGCCGGCGGACGCATCAAACACTGCAACAGCCCCGTCCAGGACGCGAAGAGCCCGCTCCACCTCCAGGGTGAAGTCGACATGTCCTGTAACATTCGGTACGTATTTGTCTTGATCAGAGGAAGACTAAAAAGAGGAATAATGATAAGACGTCCAAGAGAGCAGCCTACCTGGAGTGTCTATAAGGTTAATTCTGTGACTTTTCCAATCAAACGTGACTGCTGCTGACTGTATGGTGATGCCACGCTCCCTCTCTTGAGCCATAAAATCTGTGACTGTATCCCCATCGTCCACATCTAAAAGCGGCAGAGACAGAGGCACCATGACAGACATAAATAAACATAAAATAAATGTCATGGGAAATAAAAACAATGTTTACGCGTCATTTTTTCATACACACCTCCTAACGCCCTGGTATAACCAGAATAATAAAGCATCCTCTCTGTGGTTGTAGTCTTCCCTGCGTCAATGTGGGCCATGATGCCGATGTTTCTGATCCTGCAGGCGGAAGACGCGGATTAAAACTGATCCTGAAACATAACTGGATCTGTGGAGTATGTCATGAAACGGCTGCACGAGGCAGTGACTTACTTGGATATGTCAGGGTTGACCAGAGCCCGCAGTGATTTGACATCGTCTGTGAGGGAAAACAAGGAGCAGGGAAGTAGAACTTTAGTTTAGTTTGAATTATTCACAATCTAAGAAATAGTCACAGCCAGGCAATTTCTCAAACGAGCACATGTCATTCTTAGTCTTGGAAACGGCAACGGAAAGAGTTTAAAGTCTTATGTTATATACTTCATTTGATCTGATTTGTTTTTTCTTTTCTCAAACAGACTTCTGTGCTCAGGAAGAAATTTAAATATTAAAATCTACATTTTCATGTCAACAAAGGGAAGCTCCTCTGAGGATGAAGATCATTTGTTCAAAAGCTAGCTACTAAATGGTGCAGCTTATTGTTTAATGAGCTGAAACAACAGAACTAGAACTTATTTGGTATTTATGATCAGGAATAAAGATGATTTAAAGATTTATGTTTTTTAAAAAAATGGAAAGAATTACTATTTTTATGCCGTTTTTGAAGAGGACACTTTTGTCCCTTAATGGTAACAACATAACTATTTCAAAACACAGTATGAGGATTAATAAATAAATAAATAAATAAAGTACCTGGAAGGAAGCCATAATGTCTCCTAGCATGACAGCCCAGTGTACATCTGCAGCCCCGCAGCCCTGCAGTTAACAAATACTTCCCCTGCAGACGACAAACCTTGTCATGAAGTCAGCATGAAGCTAACATAATTGATCACGATTAGGGAAAAATGATATCTTACCCAAATCATCCCCCTAAACGTCCGCAAGGTTGTAACAGGCATCTCTAATGTCTGTTTATCTTCCAACCTCCTCTCTAACAGTCAAAGCTTGAGTCATACTGGACTGAAGACTGGACGCAGAGTCGGAAAAAATACAGAAAAATGTAAACTTAAACTTATAAGAGAATTATCTAAGACCGAAAACATTAAAACGCCTTACACAACTGATTCATTTCTGAATGTGTCCAAAGTCACGTTACATGGTCCAGCTCCAAAATACATCCCTAGGACACCTTGAAATATGTGATGTATAGTTCCGGGTGCGAACGTTATTGTGTTTCCGCGAATATTGTCGACTATAAATCATTTAATGTGCTTAATGTTTTTGTAAGCATTAACGCCATGTATATATTTGTATTATACATTTTTATATATATTATAACATTTTTAATGTTATAAAACGCGTCTTTATATTTAAAATATGTCCGAATCGTGGTTTTACATCAAAACCGGTCACATTTAAGCGACGGACAAGTCGTAACTGAAGGATGACGTACTTCCTCTAAGTATTGGCTACGGGGAAAACAACATCTGAGCGCCCCAGCCTGAAACAAAAAACACCGAATATTTCTGCGTCTTTACCAACCGTTACCACCGACGACGCATTCTCCGTAACACTTAACTCCCCGGACACAAGATGGTAAGAAGGCATTCTCTTTAAGTCGAGTTTTTCAACTGCTATATGGGAGTTTAGCATGTTAGCATATTGTGCTAGGGTTAGCATTTGGGAACATGTGGCGGAGTGACATGTTGCTCTGCTCATAGTTTTTTTGAAAAAAATATATTTTGCATGAAAAAAACTATTTGACCTGAACATTAAATTTGTAAAAAAAATGTTTCTTACTTGTTTAACATCCATTCGGGGTGGTGCTCGGT
>JASGAT010350834.1:7500-31219 GCA_030220025.1 Chelon auratus | reverse complement strand
ATAAGTATTTGAAATGAACATGATTTCTTCATGTCTAGTGACATATCAGGGCCATTTTATGATTAATTGAAATACATTTCTTACATACTGTTCCTTTAAATGTGGCTAATTGGAAACCTTTCAAATATTGGCCCTAGATATGTACAAACCCACACCCACACAGCAGTTTTTCTTTGATATTTCTATCTCTCTTCCTCGGACGTCATAAATTTTTGCATTTTTACTTGAATATCGATAGTAGTGACTTGTATGCTCGTGCTGGTGGGAACAGTGAAGCATCAACATACATTCAGCACGAGAACTCATTAAACACAGTAACTTGAAATGTGTGGGTGTGGTCTGAGTTTACTTACCGTATGAGATTAGATTAAGTTTATTATCTTTGCCACAGGGTACAGAGTCTGGTACAAAGGCAACAGAACATTATAATGTCCAATGCCTAACTATATAGGTAGCCTGTATGTTACAGAGAGAAGTGCTATATGAACTGCTGTCTGTCTGTGTCTGTAGGATGGAAGGGGTTTAAGATATGGCTCCTCTGGAGTATGTTATCCCTTTGGAATGGGAAGAAGACACAGAGTCTGTGGTTGGGAACTGATTGGCTTCACATGATGTTAAGCGCTCTTTTTACACCATCTGCTGCATGATTGTCTCCAGAACAGGGAGCTGAGCACCAACTGTCTTTAGAGCAATTGTCACTACTTGTTGTTGAGACATCAGTTGTGCAAGGGAGCAGTTCCAGACTACGAGGTGATCAGTTTGACAGGATGTTCTTGATGATAAATATGTGAAAGTTCTTCCGGTGGGATGTGACAATTTCTGGAGGAGACGCTGCAAGGCCTTTGTGATCAGTCAGTTTGGCCCTTAGAAAGGTTATGGCCTCTGAAATGTAGACACCATGGGAACATGCAGACAACAACTTGGCTCTCTAAAACCAAGGAGGTGCTGGATTCCCTCCATGTTTGCAGATTCGTCATTGTTGTAGGCGAAGTGTACTACTCTAGTATTGTATGCAAGCTTGATAATGGCATTGTTGCCACTTACTGCATGGTAGGCCTTGTCAGAGTTGTTAGTTACAAGTTCCAAAATCTTAATTTTTATCTTAATTTACTTTTCATTACATTATGAATTGAATGTCTGTAATATAGGAACTAAGAGAGATGAGAGAATAAAAACTGGTAGAAACTAGGCGAGAAATGTTAGTATCTGTTTGTATATGTTCGGTTATAACAAGAAATTACACCAACCACCAAAGCCTGGCTTACATCATCCGTTGTAAAAACACCCATTGAGTCCATATTGGACTGATTCATTATGGATACTGGTTCATTATGGATACTTTAATTATTGTCTGTGCTTGTCTGTGCATGTGTATGCCACAGTCGGTGTGCTCATATGGCGTGTTGGTTTTGGGGTTGTTGTTGTTATGTCTATGGTGAGCAAATCCACTATCTGGTCTAATGTAAGCTGATTATCTCTCCCTCACACGCTGCCTCTTTAATGAGAAGAAAACACATGTAAGCAAACAAACACATAGTGTACACTGGAGCCTTGGGGCCAAGTGTGGGTCAAAAGGTCAGAGTTCAGGCAGAGATCATGATGCATGGCACATGACAGGCCAGTGTGGACTGAGAGCAGTGGTTTACTTCTGTCATTTCTTCCTTGTTTTCTTTTTGTTAATATCTCTGTGTGCATTTGCATGTCATATTTCATTATTATCTGAATTAAATATTGCAATTCACGCTTCCACTTTCTGCAACTGTTTACGACTGATTTACCTTTCACTCAAATTTTCACCCACGCCTCTTTTTCTCTGTGCTGACCTCGAAACGCCAGCAATTTGCCAGTGCTTTGTGTAATTGTACACCATCTCTCACACTCACGGTAACAAACAGTTTAAATGAAACAGAGGGAAATAGAAAAGCAATAAGATGACATGTAAGTGGGAGTTAATGATGCTGAATGCTTGGCTGCACAGCAGGAGTGAGATACGTTTGTGACTGACAGGCCTCCCCTCCCCCTCTGTGCTTTTGTGGGGAGATACCGAATAATTTACCATGATAGACCAAACAAAAAAATTATACAAGAATGACTATAAATGTCTCTTGCTGCAATGGTACTTCCATTTACCTCAGAAGTCGGAGCTGGAAATTATATTACACCCAAGTCCCAATACAACAAGTAGCAGACCATGATGGTAAATCCACACGTGGTATTTTGTGCACCACCGTAACAACTTGTTGAGAGACAGGAGTTGGACAGGACTGATTTAATGAGACACAGATAGGCAGAACTGCTTGTAAAATGTATATTATTAAACCTTCAACTCTGTTGATGTGCATGGCAGCAAGCTGGGACTTTTAGGTCTGGGTTTGTGACGTACTTCTTGTGGAATGTTCCAAATTTCTGACTTTCCAGTTCAAATTAATTAAGCAATCTGGCCTTTCTAATTTTTGTTTTGTACTTGAGGCAGTACATAGGTTTTATGTACATAGGGTTGATTAGAGATCCTCATACTGACCTACACACACACAAGTAGCCAGGTTTTCCTCTTCTCTTGACATCCCAATGCTTTGTTCCTATTTCTACACAGGATCTGTTTGATCCTGTGTTAGACAGATAGGATGACAGTGATGATTGTGACGTGTGTGTAGCTGGAGAACCTGACTGGTAGCTCTGTAACAACACACCCTCCACACAAACCAAACCTAACTAAAAATTTCACCTGTCAAACAACATGTGTGCGTGCGTGCGTGCGTGCGTGCGTACGTGTCTGTCTGTCTGTCTGGGTGTGCGTGAGTGTGTGAGCCTGACAGGTGTGTGATAAGGAAAAGAAAGGTGAGAAAGTGTGTTGTGCACAATGCAATTAAATCTTATTTTAAATGTCACCTGTTGGACAAGTTCTAACAAATGAGCTTTTAGATCAGATGATGAGAAAGGCGGAGGGATGGAAATACACAGACATACAGACACTTCATGTTATTATGACTCGAGTTTGAATCTTTTTTTTTTTTAATTTATTTTGGTCCCGGTTCATCAGAAGATCAATATTCATTCAAGGTGTAAATTAGACCCATTAACAGTAACACAGTGTCACTTGGCAGACATGCTTGCAAGTACCCAGAGACTTTTCTCCTCTCACCTTCCAGCACAGATGATGTGAACATTCTATCAAGCAACTGTGGCGTCAAACGTACTGTAAAAGTGTGGTCATGGTTGGTTGGTCCTGTGTTGTTACTCTTGGTATAGCATGCACATGTTTTGCTGGGGATCTGCTCTGTTAATCTTTTTTTTGGAAGCCGATAGCAGCATTCTGACTAAGTTTAAGATTTTTAAGTTTTTTCTCTTATGGCTGTTACGTTTTGAAAATGAGTGGATTATTATGTAACAGTTAAAATGCACCGACCAACATCTTAAACCCAAGCAATGTCCAACCTGTTTGTTATGAAGGTTACAAAGCTGGGTAGGATGCTTGGAGCTTGACACATTCAGACCGACTACCAGTGTTTGTATTTGTCTTGTCACCGTGCTTGGGTTGTGATGGCAGCCTTCTTGTAAATTTCACACTTTAGTCTAATTCCCCAAAAGTTCCTAAGTGAAACAAGCAGAACATAAACTGACAAACTAAACCGGTGCTCCACCTGACCTGAGTTCACCCGCTGCTCCAAGTCCACTATCAGCAAGTTGATTTTGGTGCTAGGAACCAAAGTTGTAGATGGTGTTTTCTTGAGATAAACCTTTGGAGAACTCAGTGTTTGTATCATATCAGTTGTGTCACTACAAATGTGAGGTTAGTTCAATGATGCCTATCCACTTCACATTGCCAAAAATGTTTATACCTGTCATCACTACAACTCATTCAGTTTAATTAACATTCCATGGTGTTTTGTTGCTACATCGCTGCTTGTCTCTTTCTTTGTCTAAAAAAGTGAGAGAACTGAATTATTTATCATTCTATTAGAGGTGAAGAGAATGGGCACAAGGGTTATGGGGAAGAGCAAAAAGGACCAATGGGTAAAACTACTCCTTGGCATGAAAAACTGAAAACTGATAAATAGGCATGGACAGACAGAGCTTCTCTAACTGAAGACAGGTTGAAACATATCATGCAACTTGTCCAACATGGTTATGGCTTTGAGAGAGCTGTCTGGGAATTTAATACACTCTGTTTGCTTCCCCCTGGCTGGCTGGTTTCATTCTTGATCCCCACGCTGTGCCTTGATGCTAGTCTGTATGCGTCTGTACCTGACTGTGTGTCTGTGTATACCTTTGTGCAAGCCTATGTGTGTGTGGGTGTGCGTATGCGTATACACGCCTGCACACACTTGCATACACCTGCAGTGGATAGATATAATCACTGTTGCGCACAGTAACAAAAATTAGACTTGGCAGTTATGAAGAATGACTCACAAAAATGTGTGAGAGCGCACACGTGGGCACACCTGGGGCTGGATCTTAACAGTGATAAGGCGACTTGCAGGTGGGAGAGCGGGAGTGAAGCAGAGACAAATGATGGATGACAAATAGAAAGGCATCCATTTGTAACAAGCAAGTGCTTTGCGGCAAATTAGTTATGTACTCATGTGGTTTTATTTCAATTTCTGGTCACCGTAGCAACCACAGAAACAATGCACAAATCACTACACTCTCGTCCGCTCTCTGTTAATGTGTGTGTATATGTGTTCGGTAATATGTCAAGTTTTCTATGTACAGAGTCAAACAGGCCTCACAGCCAGCATTTGTGTCATTAGCACAACGTCGCATACACATTACCACATTAAACACTCTTGCAAACGCGCACACTCCTTATTGTGTCTGTGTTGTGTATATCTCTGCTGCGTTGAAGGAGAACTCTCCCTGTTTGGCATTAATGCAGTCTCAGTATTGATGTGGGGCTCATGACAACAAGACAAACACAAACAACAATATTGCTGAGTGTGTCAAGAGCACACTCTCTCTCTCAAACACACACAATATGACAAAGTTTATGTGGTTATCAGCAATAACATGTCGAAGCAGTAGCATAGCAACCCACACATACAAATGAAACACAGAGCTTTACTTTCATTATTTAATTAAAATTGACAAGCTGGAAGAAAAATAGGTTTTCAGATCAGTTGGGTTAATTCATTTAGCTATAACATGATATCACTGTTTCTGCTTTATGCTTGTACTTGCTCGTGTGTCAGTGTGTGTGTGATGTTTGGCTGTTCACAGACACTGTTATGGCATCCTCAGCATGGTTACCAGATAACCAGAAAAACAAAATATATACAGGCATGCGACACACCACACACAAACACACCCACAACACTTCAGTAAAGGATTGCAGTTAACTGATGAGGAAGTGAAGTGATCCAGTTAGAGCGCATAAAGATTTCACTGGAGCATTCAACACACCGCTGACAAGCCCAAACTGTTCTTTCAGCTTTTTAATTTTAGAGACATGTGAAATCTGTACATGCACAGTGTGTTTCTTTGTGCATCTCAGTGCATCTGTCTTTGGGTTTAGGTGTATTACATCCTGTCTGTGCTCCTTTTTGGTCGCAGTAAAATGTCTGTCAGCTTTGAATGTCTTGCCATGCTGTTGATCAAAACACTCTTTTAACTCACACACATGCGCACGCACAGCAGGTGAACAGATGACACTTTGATACGGAAAGGCTTTTATGTCACTTCCAATGATGACAGAAAATACCAGCACAGGCGCACACACAAATATGTGGCCACATTTACTGCACTACTGACATGCACTCGTAAGCTATCTCATGATACCTTTATGTCCCCCTGACAGCTGTTAAAAGCCCTGCTATGGTAAATGCTCAACAGCCATTTGAAAGTAACTATCACCATTAACCGCTAACCTGATTGTTTCTTAGAGCTGAAACGGGAGAATGACACTAAATTATGTTTGGCTATTTGTGAAGGCATTAATGATGATGTTCTTGTAGAAAAATAATGAATGATAAACAGTAAATGTTAAAAAAAACTACAGTGAAACGCAGTAAAGCAGTATTACAGTCGCCATTTTCACCCAGCTTTACCCCTGTGCTAAAACTGGGATAAACAGACATAATGACACAGAACATTTTGTTCACTGTCAGAGGTTGAAAATAAGCCACTGGGGGATGTTAAGTTTGGCTTTGTAATGCTGACCCTCAGCCCAAACTTCTGAAATATGAAGGAACACTAAACTTCACAAAAAACTCTCTGACACATACACACCCAAAAACAGAAAACATTTGACTTGCTAGGTCACAATAACACTGTGGCTGAGGTTGATGTCGGGGACATGTGTGCTTGACTGTTCGTGTCTGGCGTGTCCTGTGTGAGTGTTTATGACATGTCCCAGTGAGGCAGTTGATTTGGGCTGCTGGTAGGGGGTACTCTAATCTGGCACGCACTCACCGGCGCTGCTCTACCTTGTTATTCCACTGACAGCCACTGCCCTGGGAACAGGAGCTCGAGCTCATGCATGCAAAGCACACACAACTTCATATTCAAAACACACTAACACGCGCTATGAGGGTGTGTGCATTTTCACGCAAACATGCACACCCCTTTCGAGTGTTCTTTGTAATCTCGCTTTGGGACTGGTGGGGACAGATGGGTGAACAGTGGGAGTCTGGGCTGCCATCACTCGAAATGCAAAGGCACGCATGCACAAATACTCGCATTTCACACACGCACACACACAGGATCAGAGACTTGGTCAAAAAGTGGCAAACATACAAACGGACAGGAGAAAATGCTCTTGGAAAAGTGCCACAGTCGCTCACACGCACACTTTTGTACTTGTAAACATGAACTCAGACTCAGAAATGGCCTCTCTTTCATACAAGATTCACACAAGATTACTAGAAACACACATACTGTACTTCCAAAGGGCTGGTGTAATATGGCCTGAAAATAAATTCAAATTCAAAACTACTTTTTCATTTACCCTTTAACAAAATAATTAACAGACCTGTCCAGGGTGTACCCCGCCTCTCAGCCGATTACAGCTGGGATAGGCCCCCACCCTGCGACCCTCTACAGGACAACTAGTTATAGAAGATGAATGAATGAATGAATAAATATAATTAACAAAGGCTAATTTATTTTCACTAGCAAAGTCGTGTAGGGCTGCATGATTCTGAGAGTGGAATTAAACAATACCCCTTGCCTCATCTGTACAACTGTACATGTGAAAATCGCTAAATAATTGGGACCTGGGATCGAAGTTTTCAGCAAATGGATGAACCCTGGCAGGGCACCCTACTGTATGTTCAACAACAGGCTATGCATAGCAACTGCACTCTTAATAGCTTTCCAGCCCCTTTCTTGTCATATGGGATACAGTTTGAAAATGATTCCTCTAATGGTGGCTGCTCTTTAGTGGGTGTTTGTGAAGTGCTGCGGTCTTGTGCATTAACTCGTAGGGAACATTTCTCCCTCTCAGCTGAATGCCTCTGTTTGACATGGCAAAACAAACTGGTGGGGCTCTGCTTGTGCCATGTTGTCTGCATTTGTGGGAAGTAAATGCACGGGGTAGGACAGGGGCAACTGAGCCCACTATGAAGTACTGAAGTCAAAAGGGAGCGAAGGCGGTTAAAGGAAAATCTGATTTTGTGACATCACATCACCAAGGGTTTTTTCGTTTGTCATTGCTGAATTTCCTTAACATTCAATGGGTCTTTTGTTGCCACACTGTTGCTATTCTCTTACTGTGTATGTACGCAAGTTACAACGTTTAGTTTGTAGTGCCAAGCTGAAACAGGGACAGCTGGACTTAGACCCTGGCCGATATGATTGAAAACCTTAACAGACATTTTGTAATGCCCAGTAATTCCAGACAGACTGACCCTTGACAACATGTTGACACATCTAAGACTGTTACTTCAACCTGGTGAGCAGAACAGTACTATTTTTTCATTCTAAATTCCTCCACATTGTGGCTTGCTGATTCAGTTACAGATGTCAATAACCACTTCATCATTCTCATAGAATTAGTAGTGTAAATAGGAAAAGTCAGAAAACTAGGAAAATTAAAGTAGCAGGAGTTACTTTTTATAAAAAAGGTGCCAGTCCATAATTGAAGAAAATGTTACCATTTGTCTTACCACATATTTTCATTGCATAGGACCTCTGTAGGGCTTACCTCATATTTGTTCCTACAGTGTTTCCAGTGAGCAGAAAATCCCCTGCCAGGATCATTACGTGTCATTCAAATTATACTTCTTAATTAAACTTCATGATTATTATCCGTCTGGTTTTAGTCTCTATTTGTCTCGTTTGCTCTTGGTAACTCATACTTCTTGTTATGTTTATTCATTTCCCTCTGTCACGCTCTCCGTGCTTATTTGTGGTGTTGTAGGGAAGAACAGGATGTGTTGTTTCTGGCTTCTAAGTGTCCGAGCCACATAATCTCACCAGTAAAGTATCTTTTTTTGATTAGTGCACTCTGTCAGATTTGATTGCTTCTGGCTGGATAGGAAGCCACATCAGATGTGTTTGTGTGTAGACTAAAACATATAATGGTTAACTTCTCTGTAAATTATTGTTGGCCACAACAACAGATTAATATGGCGCACTACACCAGTTTTTTTGTTTTCATTTGTTGGTCACACAGTCCTACTATCTTGTAATGTGTGAATGCAGAGGTTCTCAGCATTGGAAAAGCAGGTATTGTAATTGGGAAGACTTTCTTCATTCAGTATGTTGGACAAAGAAGTGTACTTAGGACCCTTAAAAATACCAGGACTCATTGCTTCAAAACTGTCATTCACAAAAAACAGTGCCTAAGTGATCATATTTGAATGAAAGGGAGGAGTTGTTGAGGGGGGAAGTGGGGATCTGACTTGGAACCGGAAGACATTATGCACACCCATATGGTAGCAAATTGTCAGTCACATGCCTTGCTTTGTCATTTATTTTACTACCAATTTGCCAAATGAACATCACGCTTTATTGAAGAACACACCTTAGGTGATGCAATGTGAAGTGGTGCCACGTCAAACTAATCTCAAATTTGAGGTGATATGACCAATGTGGGTGACAAGGAAATACCATCCATGACTTTGGTTCCTAGCACCAAAGTCACCATGGTGAATTTGTGTTTACCCAACAGGGCTCAATCATCCTGTTGGCTGAACCCTGGTGGAGCTGCAGAGTCACTGACGGCATTTTCCTTTTCAAATAGGGAGTTGACTGCAAGAAGAGCAGCCACTCCCTATTTGAAAGGAAAATACTGAAATGAAAATAGTTTGTTTTTGGTGATCCACGGTGTCAGTTAATATTCAGTTCTTTTGTTTCAGTTGGAAATACTTGTGGTGGAAAATATACTAGGAGGTTACCAAGCCAACCAGAGTCAGGCGGCGAGCAAAATGCTTTATATGTGAATGTGGCTCAAGTCTAACAAACTTCTCTTTGCGACCTTTGCAGTTGCCCCCTGCTGGCCATTAGAAATAACTTAAATCCATTTATACACTGACTTTATTTTTCAGATCCAGGGCTACATCCGTACTTTGTCTTCATTCTTTCCTCATACTCCATTCAGTGAGCTGGGGAGGCAACCGTGTTTCTTTATATAATTTACCTCAGAGGAACATTTTTCATTTCATTTCATTGTGTCATGACCATCCTCCCCTCATATCATTAAAGTTGCATCATCTATAAGCTAATTTCTCACCAGTGTGACTTCAGTGGCATTTTGTTGTGCTAAGGTTTCTTTAATGAGCAGACATTGCAAAAAACTAATTTCTGTCATTTTTCTACTTTTCTCTATTCCTTCCATTACAGGTTGATGGCAGCAGCTTCCATGAAGGAAGAGACTGAGCAGCTACTTGGTAAAGAGAAGCAGCAAGTTGAACTTCTCAGGTGAGATAATACTCGGAGACAAAAGGATATTCAAAAAAAAAGAAAAGATTGGAAAAAATAAATAAATAAAAACAGGTTAAAATTCTGAGTTTCTGCTCAGTCAAGCCAAAAGCAGAATGCACAAACCAACACAAAAACAATAAATGGAAAAAAAAGAAGAAGCATACTATTGGTCTGCGTCACCCTGCTTGGCTGTCCGCTCATTGACCAGATGCAGACAGGAAGGCCAGAGCAGATGGGAAACAACTGTGTGAAATGATAGAGGGAAGACAATAAAAGAGTGAGTGGAAATATTAAGCAGAAAGCTAATTCAGAGGACCCACTCGTTACTTCGTGGAAAGAGAAAAAGAGAGCGAGCGCGAGATTGAAAATGACAAGAGCAGTCAATGACAGGAAAGAACCAGTGGCGTGAATTGGACAAATAAGATTTGGAGAGATGAGATGTCAGGGGGGGGAAAAGTGCTTTTCAATCAGACTGCTGTCACTGAAAGCTACTAAATGAGTAAACCATCGGGTGACCAAATGTATGCACCTCTTTCTCTGTGTCTCTGTTTTTCACTATCTTAGTCTTATCACAGATGACAGATCTGGCTCATATCTATTCCTTTACTTGGTGCTGTCAGCCTTATGATTTATGTCATCTGACATTATAAAACTGGCTCTCGTGACAAGCAGTGGCCATGCTCCCTTGCGCTCTGCATACACACACACACACACACACACACACACATGCACTCAGGCACTGCAAACCAGTCTGCCCCCTCTTCTCGTCTTGTCTGAAACAGCGTTCATTTTTGATCACCTATGCCTCCAACCCTGAATAAGAAAAAAACAACCACTCAACCCATCAGAGATCTCAAATCGGTCAATTTCTTTTGCACGCGAGACCCCACCATGATGTTTGTCTACAGCCTTGTGTATGTATTGTATGTGCATGTGTGCGTACGTTTGTGTGTCCCTGTCCCTGGGACATATCCATCTACGTCACATGTGTGCTTCCACTTCCATGTGTGTGTAAGAAAATAGGAAACTGTTCGGTGTGCTTTCGCCCCACGTGTTCCTTCAAAAGCGTTCTCAGAATAACAGAATGTTCCAGTCCCCTGCTCTAGTTTTCCATGGTTTGCATTGGTTTCTAACTTAATTGAGTGTGTGTGTGTGTGTGTGTGTGTGTGTGTGTGTGTGTGTGTGTGTCTGTACGTGGGCATGTATGTGTGTGAGCAATGATCTCTCATGCTGCCCAAAGTGCTTTACGTCTGAACATATTTCTTTGAGAGTGATAGAGATTAGAACGAGAGAGGAAGAGCGAGAGTGCTGAAAAACGTGACCTTTTTTGAGGACGTCTTGGTTACATCTGTCCTAAATTTACTTTTATCTCTTATAGTAAAACTTTAATCTTTTATGAGCTGTCCTCTCTTGCCCCTTATTAACCTCTTAATTTTATACTATTTATAATCTCAATCTATTTCTGCCTGTCATACATTAATCACGCCCATGGATATCAATACATGACAAAATAACTAAGTGACAACCAGACAATTACAGTGCTGTTCAGTCTACATGACATCAATAGCTATACCCCTTGAAATTTGTTGGAAGGCCTGTTACACCCTGTACCGAGCAACAGTCAGTCGCTACGCTTACATGGATTTCAATTACATTACATTAAATGGATGCTAAACCAGAACAGAATGTTCTGATTGAGATGATTACATGAGGCAATTTTGTTTCGATTTGTCTATTATTTTGATATATTTTGAATACTAGTGTAACCAGTGACCGTATTGACACACAGATAAACATTCATGGCTACAAAGAGTCATTGAGGCTTGTGACCTAATGTGAAAGAAGTCACTTCTAAAAAAAAGTGGCACATGTATTTTTCGACAGAGTATGGATCCCTTCTTTGTTACGTCTTGGGCCTCCAGATGATCTCATAATTGCTGTCAAATTGAACACCTCTGAGCTTTTTTTCTTGAAATCAGAAGCCCACTTGTTAACCATACTGTAATATTCTGTTCCATTCTTCCCTTGTATTGCTACAATGTCCATGTGGACCTCCTTGGGCCATAAGTCCTTGAGGCCAAGATATCTGATGCATGAAAGCCACAATGTCTCAGTCAAAGATCTGAACTGCACATGCATGTAATGAGAGCTGTGTAACTCATCTCCCTCTACGTTAGGCCTCAAGCCTATTAATCAACCCTCGCATTCAACCCTTAGGGTCGCCAGGCAACATAACCTGCATGTCTTTGGGCAGCATGAAAAAGCTAACTGATTGCATATAATTGAGAGCAGAGAGGAAATATAAGGAGGAAGAGCGGAAACACCAAACAGCTAAGGTACCTGGCTGGGATTGAATCAGAGATGCAGCATCATTAAAACTTCAATAACTTTTCCACTAAGATGGGGCCCTAACCTTCAGATGCAGGCGCATGCTATCAAAGGCTTGTAAAAATGGTGAGCACTCACATTCTGCCAAAGCAGTGGAAGCAAAATAAAGGAGCAAACGCACTACCCCTAGGAAATCTCACATGCTGAGTAATCATTCAATGTCACATAATTAACTATAAGATGAGTTAAGTGAAATACGACGCAAACAGTGCAGCTTCTTCAGTTACTTAACAGTGTAATGAAAAAGCAACTTAAAAATCGAATTTAATAAGGGAGTGTTGTCACATAACTGCTCCTGTGCTCCTTGTTATTTACACTGACACCATGCAACAGTAGCACGGCCTTCTACTCTTAGACACTGATAAACTCCAGTGGAGCAATTAAAAACAATTAATCACTATTAGCAACGCTATCACAGTCCTTATACAAACAGCTCTAACTAGATGCTCCCATATTATAGCCAAATGTGTCATAGCAATGCAATACTATTTACTGAGGCTTTGTATTTAAGCTGTTTTCAAGCTGTTAACTTGTGTTTCAGAGGTGTGCGTGTGCGGCAGCAGCAGGCCCTGCGAGACACTCTCTCCTTGCTACGCTCCTCCAGCAGTGAGCTCACAGAGGTACGGGGTTACCTCGGCCAGCTGACGTGGGCCTGGCAGGCCTTCAGATCTCAGATACAGCAGCACAGCACGCAGGTGTTCTCAGGTAACACACACATAGACATCAGCGCACACAAACCAAGTCAGGCTTCACATTTGAAGGTAATATAAACTGAATGAGAGGGGTTTAGACGTATGAGGGTAATTTACAGTAGAGAGAGAGAGAGAGAGAGAGAAAGAGAGAGAGAGGGAAGCAGGAGAGAGAAACAGACAGTGTATTTTTATACAAAGCTGCAGCTGACTTGAAAGAAAAGAAGCAGAGGGAGTTGTGCAAATAATCTCTCATCAGGAATAAATATTAGTTTAACTGTGGCGCAGACTCTTTTAGTTCAGAGAGCAGCGCCCACAATGGATGCGTAATGTGTGTCTGTCTATGCATGTTTACAGTTAAGAGGCAACCTCTACTAACCTTTTTAGAATAATATAGGCTGAGAGGAATGTGCATGTGTGTGTCCACGGCTGTACTGAATGTGTGTGTAAAGGCTATAAACTTATGAAACTCCTACTATAAATTTCAACAAGATGCAAGCAAGAAGAACTGCACACACACACACACACACCCACGCACACACGCACACACACACACACTGCAGGCTGGTTGTGTGTGTGTATTCAGTGTTGACAGTAAATGCCCAAAGGAGAGCTAACCTCAGGCTCACCTCATGGGCGGGTCCTATTCTCTTTGCTGCACGTTCCAAACAGCTGCCAAGTGTCAAGTGTGTGTGTGCGTGTGTGCGTGTGTGTCTTTGTCTGTGTTTGTATCTCTTTATAGGTGTGCATGGCAGAGGGGAAAAGAAGGGTGGAGAGGGAGCGTTTGATAGAGGAAGAGGCGGTTAAAGAAACCAGTCTGTTTGTGCGGATGTCGTGTGAGTATTTATTTGTTCAGTGACATGATCTTAAAAGGCAGCTGCTGCACGGACCAACAGCTTCAATAAAATATGGAACAAGGAATCCACGCGAGCATCAAAGTATACAGTATATGTGGTCACAGAATCTAAATCTTCCTTCTAAACAAATCTACACAATCAGGACACGATACTTTATCAACCTGTGTGCTGTGTTTTATTCTTGACTCGCTTGTCAAAAAAATTGTAGGTGCCGGTGTGTCTGTTTCTCAATATGTAATTAAATCAATCAAATCAATCAAATCTATCACTTTAATGCTACGGCAAGTTGGTCAAAGGTCAGACTAATGAAAATACTGTAAATCATTCTGCCCAATCTAAAGGTCAGACTAATGAAAATACTGTAAATCATTCTGCCCAATCTAAATGTAATGGTTTGCAGATATGTATAACTTTGTTTAGCTGCTGTACGTTTTGTTAGGCTTTTAGCTTAACCTCTATGGAACTAGTTAAACTGTTGTATTTTGTCTTTTCTTCCATGGGTTGTCAAGAAAGTTCCAAGCAAGTGACTGTGGTGTACAACACAGTAAAGGAGCATACACAGCAGTGACCACTAATGTTAATGTTGATAGGCGTCAAAACCTTCAGGGTCATCAATTTGAACTAATCTCAACATTACGACAATACTTTTGCTCCCTAATGGGAGCGACTGATACAATTACTTAGCATATGATGCAAACAGAGTCATTTACTACAAGGAAACACCATTGACGACTTTTATTCCTACCACCAAAGTCATCCTCATAGATCAATCACGATGGAGCGGTGTTGTTTTTAACAGTGTTTTGTTGACGGTTTGTAGACCGGAGAGCTAGCTTTTTTCATACTTGGCAATAAGTAAATGTTCTTCTCAGTTTACCTGCCATTTTTATTTCTTTTAGTCAAGTAATTGATTACTCAGTGACCTGTTCTCACCCTGCTCAAGTCTATTCTAATAGTTTTGTAATAAACGACTGTAATTTCAAAACCTTTTTCAGTCACCTGCATATGACATATGACATATCCAACCTGATATGGGCATTAGTTGACTATTAAGTTGTGCTACCTGTCTGTCAACCTTTTGTAGTGAGTGTCAAACAGCCCAAGAACAGAGGTGAAGGAAAATAGGCAGAGAGAAACGTAAGGAGGTTGCCTAATACGAGCTGGTGGATGTGGTTTATGGTTAGGTGGAGAAGAGGGAGGAGATGAGAGAGCGACCTCGAGGGGTGTGGAATTTTACAGGGAGAGAGACAAAGACGTGCAATGAGATTAAAGGACGAGGGAGGCTAAATTAATCTCAGTTTACTTTGTGCAGATGTCAGCAGATGACTAGTGCAACTGGATATTAACGTGATGGACAACAGAGGTTTAAGAGGGTGGGAGTTTTCCTTCAACACACTTACGAAGAGAGGAAAGCGGCTGACAGTAAAATTAAGGAGAAATCCAGTGACTAAGCGTGACGGAGGCAGTATGAATGCATGTCTGTGTGTGTGTGTGTGTGTATGTGTATGTGTGTGTGTATGACCGATCCATGAACCGCAGCCATCTGCCAACACCCTGAGCCATTCAAAGACTATACGGTATCTATTTCCTTGGAAGCCAACTTTGTATATGTGTGTTGATAGTGACAGCAGCAATATAAAAATATCAAATACTTTCACACACAGCCTACCAAATACCTTTCCTCCTAGTCATCTTCTTGTCCAGTACTTCTGTCTGTCTCTGTCTATTAGCAGACTTGCTATCACATAATATAGATAAGAAATGTGTCTACTGAAACATGTTGTAAATCATTAGAAGGTGTATGGACTGATTCTCCTTCATCAAGCCATGTGACATTAAACACAACTCTCTTTGTAAATGTGAGGTTCTGGGATAACAAACTGTGGATTCTTTTGTATTCTATTGAGGCCAAAACAGTGTTTCTGTTTTTCAGTACTTCCACAAAGTTTTTTTTTCCATGAAGCTACTGTGGTTCAGAAGTTGGTGTACTTTTATTACACACAATAAACTAGGCAGACGCCCAAAAATGGCTGTGGTACCCAAACTCTTGAGAATGTGATATTATAGTAATGTGTAGACTCTCATAAAAATTCCTGGGCGCAGCTGTGTTTGCCTGTGCGTTAAGTGACTGTAAAGGTAGCTCAGCTTTACAGGACTTTATGTTCTCACATGATTTGGTAGTGTACATTACTTAGATACGTTGCTCCCCACAATACATTATCTCAATTATCTATGGTATGTAAATTCTGTCATAACTGAAAGGCGTTGGGTGTGTCTGTGTATGTTTTTGTGACAGAAAAAGAGTATGTAACCAATTTTGTCAATAGCTAAATATTTAATTTAATAGCTGCAATGAGTTAGGGCGTGTGTCCATATAGTGTTTTTCTCCGGCAGCTTCATCTCTATGCATCAAAAATGGTTTTCTTTCTATCCATAACATTCAGTTTCCGCCCAATCCACCCAATATGCTCCTGAAACTGACGCAGAGTGCTGCCCTTTTTCCCTGAGCAGTCATATGCAGCCATACATGCTCTGTCCTCAGTAGACATTAGCATGATAGAAACAAAGTTTGCTTGTTGCCCATCTCTTTGTAGCTGACTGTTAGTTAGAGGACATCAGAGGCTCTAGTGGCCGAGGTACCCCTCTCGTATGATTTCCACCCCAAATGCTTGGGGGGACAGCACATCATAAATATATTGCTAGTGTGTGTTCAGTATCTGCTCTCTGTTTGAAAAAAAAAAATAATTTCAACAATGCTCCACCTAACTTTTAGCTAAACCATAAATGTCAGATAGGTGGAGCATAATGGAGCTGTGGCAGCCATTATGTGATTAATCCGTAATAATAATAGTCACCAATAATAATAATCACAGGAAGGTAAGGAAGTAATCACTTTAAAGCTGAGCAGTTTTTTGTTTATCACAAAAGCAGTTACTGTAATTGTTGTGTAATGTAAAATAATTTACTGTATAATATATTCATTCATTCATTCATCTTCTGTAACTGCTTGTCCTGTGAAGGGTCGTGGGGGTGCTGGAGCCTATCCCAGCTGTCATCGTGACTGTAGTACTGCAAACTGTCAACTCAGTAACAATATTGTAAAGCTGCTGCAATAAGTTGGAGGCCAACTGGCAGTTGCCGTCAATTTTACAGACACATAATGGAAGTGCTGCCGACTGTCAGAAAGGCTGGTTTGCTTTCATTGCAAAGCCTTTCTGCTCCATCAAGTATTTATACAACTATTGCTGTTTGGACATTTCTAAGTGTTTTGCAGGGCTTGTAGGTCTTTGTGTACGTGGTTCTTTGTGCTTGCATTCTTGTGTTTTGTGTGTCTGTTGCAGTGTGAGTGTGTGCCTGTGTGTGTGTTGCTTTACCCTAGCAGACCTTGTCATGTCACAGTGACCAGAAAGCAATTATCGGTGTATTGCCGGTTTGAGAGAGGCCTCCTACACTCCCCTCTTCCTGCTGAGAGAGAAAGAGAGAGAGAGAGAGAGGGAGAGTGAGGCAAGATAAGAGAGCCGAGGGAGAAACAGAAAAACAGAGCTGCAGAAAGAGAGGAAGATGAAGAAAGAAAGGCTGAGAGGAGAGAAGCAGTGAGGAGAAGAATGAAAACGAGACAACCAATGAGGGAGAGCGAGGAAAACAAAGACTTGGCGGAAGAGAATGTCACGCTGACATTGCTGGATCAGTTTGAGAGCTCTCCAGGGCCGCAGCTACTGTGCCCTGGTGCACCTCTCTGAAGGACCCTCACAGACAACTTTCTCAATACACAGTACACACACACAACCACACACATTACACGTCTTTAACACACTCCATGACTGTCAGCCATGCAAACAACTTGCGAGACACCCACACAGAGCCTTTGTCTGCTTGCTTTTTTGTCTGCTTATTTTTTTGTCTTGTTAAAGAGCTTCATGCGTAGCACAGATGGTAATAACAACGTCACTAGTTTGAATATTTGCGTAACACCGATTCTCTTACAAAATCTACTGCAAATACACAGCAATAGAATGTATCAGCCAGGAATTACCTTTCATACTACAACAGCTGTGTCAAACATGTCAACCCATGGGTTTCTCCATAATAAGTGTTTCAGATGAATTGCTCTGATTCATCTGAATGAAGCTTATGTCTGTGTGTCTTACAATGTATGAAAATTTCCGGGCCATGACACACTAAGCAGACAGGTGCTGTTTTACATGCCTGGTCAGTGGTGAGCGTCTGAGGTCCTAGTTTTTGCAGTATGTCCTGTACCGTTGCCAGTAGTCACACACCTGACAGCAGCTCTTCAGCTGATTCAGCATGTTAAATTGGCAGTGGAGCGCGTCAGTTTTAGAGACCACTCTGATTGGCTGTTCACCGTAGTAAACCCAGAGAAATGGAAGTGATGAAAATATACAGGACAATCAAGTGTGCTAAGAATGCTCTTCTCTTTTTTTAAAAATAAATATTTAATGACATGATCACCTAAGGGCGCCACAGTGGTGTGGTTGTTAGCACTGACGCCTCACGGCAAGAAGGTTCTGGGTTCGAGCAGACTGGGGCCTTTCTGTGTGGAGTTTGCATGTTCTCCCCGTGTCTGTATGGGTTCTCTCCGGGTACTCCGGCTTCCTCCCACTGTGCAAAGACATGATGGGTGATTCTAAATTGGCCGTAGGTGAGCATGTGAGTGTGAATGGTTATCTGTCTCTCTGTGTTAGCCCTGTGATAGGCTGGAGACCTGTCCAGGGTGTACTCTGCCTCTCGCCCAATGACAGCTGGGATAGGCTGTTTTTTGAGTTGTTCCTAAAGTGTTTCTGTGTGTGTGCCTGTGTCAGGCTGCATCCTGTTGGGCATGGCTGCTGCCATCAAGGAATGTCATTGCTTTGGGGTGAGGGTGCCTGGTCTGGTCTAGGTGGGGGGTACATGTCTAAGTAACATCCACATGAATGCCAGGTCCAGAAGTTTCCCAGCAGAACATTGGATTGTCACAAGATGGTCAATGTTATTTACTTCTCCTGTCAGTGGTTTTAATGTTGTGGTTGATCTGTGTATGTGCTAGGTGGTTGGTGCTGTGGTGTGTTCAAATGCTATTGCTAGGTCCAGACGTAGGTGGTGTCACTGTCAGCTTTTATTGCCGGTTAATCTTTGATGTCAGTTTGGTGTGTCCATTTACTATCTGCGCATAAACAGCATCAGCTTTGTGAAACAGATGCATTTAATTTTTTAAATACAGCTGTCTACAGCAAACATATAAAGTTCATGTGCTGTTTACATACAAAGCTGCAAGCCAAGACACATTTTTATTTTTTATTTTTTGTCCTGATGAGTAACAACATTGGTTTAGTGTTGGTCTGTGAGTGGTTGCAAAATGCTTTGAGTGCACAGCAGTACTGATGATGAACAGCTGCCATCTCTGTCACTACAGACAGCGACACTGCTGACATACTGCTTTTACTACTTTGCTGATACAGCCAAGATGTAATACTCACCATGTCTCTGGTGCTGCTGCAGTTCAGAGGTTTTCTTCAGAAACATGAATCAGACTTAATAAAGAGATCCTCCCACATTATTCCACGATAAGTGCTCCTTCTTTAAGATACATCCCAATTCAGCATATTGCATTGGCATACATAAAAGGGTAATGTTGATAATGTGGAGCATGTGATGATTGCGATAGCTTTGGTCCTACGCTTTGGTGTACAAGACATCCTAAGGTAATGGCTATGGAAACGATGGGGATGCTGATTATGCAAATCATTTCTGTAAGCCTCTGTCATTACATGCATGCACTTGAAGACAGAGGCCTTTGTGCAAATATTTCTACTTACGACAGCTATGTACACAAGGTGTTCTCCAGAAAACTGTGGCTTAAGCCATTCACTATTTAGACTTGGAATTTGAATGCTTCTCTATTTTGCTTCTCTATAACCACTCCTGCCTGGAGCTGTAGTAAGTTCAGCGTTGCAGTCTGACAAGTTATTGGTCTGGGATAAAGTCTAGTGTGTAGTTTAGCATTTCTTTTAGATCAGTTCTTATAATAAATATGTTCACTGGACCAAAAACCTGTAAAGTAAATTAGTCTGTTCAGAATAAATTGACACTCCTTACCTGTGCCATATCACAACAGGTTGGGACATTATCCATATGCAGGATTTAAAGGTTTGCCTAGAGTCAAGTAGCTGTGTTATTTTTGAGGGTTGCCCTGGTCATTAAATGCTAACTTAATTTTTTGTTTGTTTGTTTGTTTGTGTGTATTGCATTTTTGTCTTTTCTTGTCTACATATCCTGTCAGTGTGTCAATAGACAGACGCTGAAGGCAAGAAACAGTAGCAATACAGCAGCTTCTTTGTGTCAGGCTTGTAGCAGCATAGACTGCCAGACTGCTGTATACTGTTTCATGGTTTCCCCCGTGAGCACAGATTGCCTCAAACTCCCTTTTTCTCAACACACTTCCCCCATTCAGCTCTCCCTCTCTTTCTAGTTTCCCACTGCTTCCTTATGTCTCGATTTTCCACCTTGTTTTTTTCAACCCTTTTGTTTTTCTCGCTCTTCCTCCTCACCTCTTGTTTGTGGTACGGTGTGAACCACTCTGTCTTTTGTGTTCCTCCTCCTCCGCCTTTTGTTTTGTTTCTCGTCACTCTTTAGTATGATTTGATGTGGGGTCTCCTCCTTTGCTCAAGTGGGAACAATGTGATGGTAAACTTTGCCTACAGTAAACCTGTCTCTGCGAACTATCCAGAGTAACCGCCTCCAGTGACAGGCCTGGCTCTGAGTCAGCATTGGATTGCACCAGTTTTCAGGGTAGCTTTTGTAAGCTTTTACCACATCTCCATCTTGTCAAGTAAACTCAAATCTGCTTGTGTATTTGCGTGTGAACAGCACTGAGTGAGGAGCTGCGGCATTCCAGCGTGGAGCTTCAGAAAATGAGAGACGAGAGAGAGAGCCTGACTCATCAGCTGATGTAAGTGTCTACAGTATGTGGCAAAACACACGTATGAAAACACATGCACAGATGGGGATGCAGGTGGATCATGGTATTTGGAATATGCTGGGTGAAGAACAGGTCACTGCAAGACTTGGCTCTGTATATAACTCCCTTCAACCAATCACAACCGTCTGTGCAGCCCCACTGACACCACCCAAACCAGGAAATGCTCGTGTTCCACATACCGGGGCTGCTAAGCTGCAACAACAGAGGATTTGACTTGTATACACTCACACAAAGGTCTAGTCAGGGGTTTAGTACTTAGGAATAAATATGCCCCTGTGGCTTTTGAAAATATGCTGATGCTGAAGCTCGAAGTTCAAAGATTTAGCAACTGCTTTGAGTTTTTTTCTCTTTTACTTCCTTCTTAAAACTACATTATCTACCTTGCAGACACGAATATGCACATGCATACAAGATCCACATCAACAACACACTTTAAAAATGTAACAGGAGACTCAGTAAGTCACATAAATCAGAGGTCTGCCACAGCAATATCAATCTTGTAAGTTTGAGTTTGTCAGCTCAAAACAACATTTGCTTTCAACATTTCTGCAAGGTTGACATTTATGGTCTTATGGTGAAATGTCATATTAGCTATGTGGTAAGTTGGTCTGATTTCATACATAGACTCATATTCTCCTCAAGAGGAATTGCAATGACGTTGATGCTCCCTTGATTTGTCACCATCATCAGGTAAAACGCTCCTACCACCCTGTAACCGGTATCTTTAATGCTAGCAGATTAGCAAATGTTAGCATCACTGCTGCAAATGGGCCTGAACTCGGTGATACACCCTATCACCACTTTTCAGTTTTACCCCCTGGTGTTCCTGGACTTTTCCCATAATCGGGTGTACTCGCTTGTACCAAGCAGTCTCCACCGTCTGCTCACTATTCCTTACAGCACTTAACCTCCATTACCCAGAGGACACTATGTGTGCCTTGGCTCTTTCTGTTCTCTCTGGATTCATGCTTACTTTTGTTTTTGTGAAAGTGGAACCTAACGCAGTAACTTATGGCAATTTTGGAATTAATGCGGAAAAGCAGAAGAATAAGAATACATCAGTAATGTTGGCCTGACTTAGTGAAGACACAAAAAGAAGGCAGACTGGAATGGAATTATTAACACTGTGATATAGTCTGTCATAAGTTAATAAGAGTATTTTTTCTGGCATTTTCTGGCAAGAAACACAGACATGCAGTGAGCACTCTCGCCACACTCTGCAGTGTTTTGTATTGACTCACTGTCAACTGTTTTCTCATGCACAAGAATGCTTGACCTGGTTCCACAGGCCAGGTTTTGCCGTCCATTAATATGTTGTCTGTTTTTTATTTATTTTTTTAAACTCTCCACACTGATAAATTATTCCATATTTGGTCCTAGCCTGAAAACACTTTGCTTTGCTCAGTGGCAGCATTTTCAAATGTTTGCACATGTTCCCCCATTCTGAGTTATAGTGTTATTTTAAAGCAACAGTGAATGCTTTTAATCATGTTTTGCTAACTTTTGCACTTCAAAAGTTTGCACAGAGACACACATGCGGACACACAGACACACAATCATCCCCCTACACACAAAGGGAGTGAATGTTCAATGTTGCCTCTATCTGAAAATCAAAGCATTAAAGATCTACTTGACCTGACAGACTTCAGATGAAGCACTCATTTGTTCACTAATGCTTCCTCCTCTCTAGCCACCAATCACTTTGTACTTTTCTCTTCCATTTCTTTAGCCAGTAATATTATTGTCCAGAAATGGCTGATTTTGCTCTGGTTTCTCTCTTTATTATTACTTTCAGTCCTGCCCTTTGGTTACAAGGACAACATGACTTCTTGTAGCATGTGTCTCTGTGTAGAAGGGGATTATGACTGACTAGCTGTACAAAGGCCTCGTTTGCAGACAGGCTGAAAATACATTTAGGTTAATGTGCAGAAACATATGGACAAATTTGTGAGCTTATCACTGGTTTCATGCCTTCATGCACCAATTCCTTCTAGAAAACACGAAACCAACCCCCCTTTAACAAACCAACTCTTTTCGGTCCATACTCCAGTCCCGGGATCCGGGGGCAAAATCTTGGCTAAACCTGAAATTTGCCAACTCTTCAGCAAGTCCTGCATTCACTTTGCGTTTCTAAGTAAAGCCTCTGAGCTTCTGCAACACAACTCTTCTCCACTGGGCATGTCTGTTTCCAGGGGTTTAGTACATGACCACTCTTGATGTCGTCATGATACGCTTTTATTAGTCACGTTTTTAACACTTTCGATATCAGACTCTTTTTCTTCCATTCCTTGCTATTTTTAAACAAACTAAACATCTGGAATACCACTGAGTACATGCCCCAGACACATATGTGTGTGTAGAACCTGTACATGCATCCAACACAGGGATCAGTGCTGAGACAGGGAGGATGGAGGGGATGTTTGCAGTCTCATGCGACCCACCCAGACATATGGACATATGCTATAGGAAGAAACAGCCTTGAGGCCATGTTGCATGATAAGGAGTGTGCGTGTGTGCGCATGTGTGTGTGTGTGGAGAGGACTTTAGAGAGTGAAATCAGTGGCTCACATCTGCCTCCTCAGTTCCACGCAACGACACTGTGTTTAATATTTCGGCCAGTTAGAAATTTTTGAAAAGAATGTTTTAAGTAAATTATTTCCACACATACAGCTTATTATTTATTATTTGTCTCTGACTTAAGTTTTTCCCGAGTTAAAATCCATAATACACAGGCCTGAACTGGAAATTAAGTGAGATAAACTATAACAAGCAAATAAATGAATTAAAAATCGAATGTTCTTATTAAGTATTATATTAACTTTACTCTGTGCTACCGAGTGTAATGGTGGAGAAAGTACTCAGATCCTTAAGGAAAAGGGATGTACTGTCAAAAAAATAAAAGTCATACCTTAGTAATGTTTTACTAAAAGTAAAAGACCATAGGTAAT
>JASGAT010350834.1:0-2500 GCA_030220025.1 Chelon auratus | reverse complement strand
AATCGCCCATAATGGAGACCCTAGGTGCCAAAACACACTGCTTTTCTGGTCAAAATGCTTTGGCCTCTGAGAAATCAATATGTACAAGCTATCTAGTTCTGCTGCTGACTTCAAGTTGACTGTTCTGTGAATCTGCCCTGTTTCACTTTGTTCAAACATTTTTAAATAGGTCTATGATTATGTCCCTGTAGTTTATTTTCATATGCTGACCTAAAGCAGATATCATACTGACTGCTAGAACATTAACTATAAACAAACTCTCATTGTATTTGTTTTAAAAAGGGACAAGGAAGAGAACGCAGACAATAGAACACCTGTTTTGCTTTTGATATCACTCAATAGCTCTTTTTGTCAGTCTTTCTCCGTCTTTGCTTGAACTCCCCTACACTAAAAACCTTTTCATCCCTCTAGTTCGTCGCCTCTGTGTGCATGTATGCGTGTATTCTCTGTTTTCCTTGATGCAACTGAGGTTTAGCCAAGCGCTGGTGTCATGATGCGGTTGAAGAATAAACAGCGTCTCTCTTATGTAACTCTGATGCTTACCCTCACCTGCTGCTTGTTAATATAGAGTTACTTTGCGCCTGCAGGTGTTTGCGCTTGGGTGTCTGTTCAAAACTTGCTCTCACATGCCCTATTCAAATGCATATGAAAGGAATACTCTTTCCCAGAATATTACAGTGTGGACATTTACTGTACTTGTTTGTGTTTGTGTGTCTTTTCAACAGGTTAAAAGGGGAGTTGGAGGAGAAACATGAGAGATGGTTGTCGTGCCAACAAAGGTGTGATGCCATGCAGGAGCAGCTGTCGTTATGGAGCCAGAGAAAGGAACAATTAAACCAGAGGCACTCTGCAGCTGTAGAGGAAGTGACGCAACTGAGGAAAGCTCTGGAAAAGACGCAGCAGGAAATGAAAGAGCTGAGGAGAGAGAGGTCAGGATTCTGTTTTCTTCACAGATGTTTTGAACCACAGTTGTGAGCTGAAAAGCTACTTGTGAAAATGGGGACGCAAAAAAAAAAAAAAATTAAATATTGGTCGGAGGTTACTGTTGTGGAAAATACAGCTTACTTTGATAGCAAGAACCATTCTCATATTGGTGATGTAGTGTTAAATATTTACTTGTTTGGAATCTGGCCCAGCCATGGATATAGACTGGCAGGAATCAATTTAAAACCAAAAGTCCTCTCTATGAGTACAGAGTGAGTGTATATCTAATTGAGTTTTGGGAGCTGTGCCCAGTTTCTTATGTAAGATGTTACCTCTCCCTGTGTGGCCGGCTCACACTGTTCTGCACTGTTCAATAACCTTGCATTTAGGGTTGTTTATCTGTGGGTCTCTATCAATACTTTATCTGTTGTTTTTCATGGCATTGATTAAATGTCCCTGATTGTAGTATTTTTAGATAGCATTGAACAAAGCTGTTAGATTAAAGTTAGCCCTTAATTGGCATTTTGAACTCATTCTTTTTGTTTGGATGAGATCATGCTGTTTAATATAACATTCTGAAGACCAGAGGAAGAACAATCACCAACTGAAGGTCATAGCTTACAGTGCAGTTGCATTCCAATGTATAAATAAGGGTTAGGCGTTACCAACCACATGCAGTAACAAAGAGATCATTATCCAACCGTTACAGCAATGATTTCACTGCACCACCAACCAGAATCCCCTGACCCCAGAACTGCACCTGAACTGGTTTCCACTCTAACAGAAAGGCCAGCAGCAAATCACAAGATACTCCAAGGGAATTACCAATGCCCCAGTCACAGCTGGATGACACCAAACCTTTGGTTCACATTGTCGAACCAAGAGTGTCCCCTTGTGACAGACTTATGGTTCGAAACAGGGACAATGGAATCACATTATTGCCCCCAGATAATGCAGCAATTGAGCAAACTGACTGGCCCCTGACCTCCAATGAAGCACATCTAAGTATTTAAAAAGTTACTGGTCTTGCTTGAGTTTCTGAAGATGTTTCACCTTTCATCTAAAAGGAATTTTTTACTTGATTTTTAACTTCTTGTGGTATTTTTGATTGTCAGCAAAAGCAATAGGGTCAGTAACAACTCTGCCATTGTGAGAGTTCTTCATCAGGTCAACAGGATAAATGGGTGTTAAGCTACGGAGGGATCTTAAGGGCCTGTTCTGACCTTGCATTAAGATCGGATCTCGACTATCCCATAGAGGCAAAACTCGGTTGACACAGGAGCACGGCCGACTATGATGAGAGGTGAAATGTGAAACTCAAGGAAGTCCAGTTGCTCTGTTTTAAATACATAGATATCATCATCATCATCATCAACCGTTTTTTATTCAGGGAGAAATTGACTGAGCATCAAGCTCTTTTACAGCAATGCCCTGAGTTACAAAAACATACAACAACAATAATCAAAATAACAAAACAAGAACATTAAAAGATAAAAAGGGCAAAATAATAATAATAATAATAATGGTAAAAGTATAAAGTAATAAAATAATTAAAAATGAAGTAATAATTATTATA
>JASGAT010350833.1:2829-24598 GCA_030220025.1 Chelon auratus | reverse complement strand
TTTTTTTTTTGCGTAAAACTGATGTATATATAAAATTATTTTATTGCCATTTCTAATTCCATTTAATCCCATAACATGTTTCACTTGAATGTCGTCTCAGGGCCTGTCAGATTACACCAAGTGGCTCACCCACTATTCCACTAAGCAGCAAGACAACCCTGCTAAACCAATCACCTGCAGATCGTACGCCAGGTAAGAAAACACAGGCGGACTTTGCGTGTAAAAGCTCGTTCCTTCTCCCTACGTCATCCTAACGGACACTTCAAAGACAGATTACTACTTGTCACTCACAGGGTGGGGTTAATGGGGAACCCCTCAGATGGCTTCAATGGGAAAACCATCGCCATGACCATCTCCAACTTCTGGGCCGAGGTGACTCTGGTGGAGAGCCAGACTTTGGTAACCTAAACACGCGCACACTCGTAACCTGAAACACATTCACCTGCGACATGTTCTTTAGAGTCATGTGAATTTCATGATCTTGTAGGTTTTAGTCCCTCATCCACTCAACGACCCCACAGAGTTCGGGAGTTTGCAAGATCTGTTCTGTATCAGCAGAAAGGAAGGGTGAGTAGTCGTCATGTTGTAAGTGACCGCAAACACAGGACTGAGTGGACGTTCAGAATTTTTACACCTTTCACTGTAGGTACCTGGGAGGACTTCGGCTGCTGCAAGCCACATGTAAGAAGTTCTACCAGTTCTGCTCCAAACAAGGGTGAGATTAGTATCATTGCCACTGTTCATTTTAGTATTTTTAGTCAAGGCAGTTTCTGTAGCATTATGCAAAACCAGCTGACGTAGTCAAGAAAGATGAAATCCTCTCTACGTCCTATTTCTTTAAGTGCTGAAAGACTCTTTAGCAAATGCACTGATCATGTTAAACACCCAGGGGTTCGCTTTCAGCTGGTAATGTTCAATAAATGGCCACGTGTGACAGAAGTATTGTTGTCATCTTTACGTAAAAAATAATCCAACATTGGTGTCAAATTCTTACTTAATTATTTACAATAATTTTACGTTAAAGAATTACTGGCAAAATTTACTTAAGCTATCAAAAGTAAAAGTAACTGTGACTTATTTACTATTAACAAAAATGAACCATTTGTGACATCTTTAAGTTGCAAAAGTATGTGAACCATTGTTTTCAGTATCCGGTGTGACCCCCGCAGCAATAACAGCCACTAAACGTTTCCGGTAACTGCTGATCAGTCATCTATAGCTGCTTGGAGGCAATTTAGCTCATTCCTTAGTACAGAAGCGCTTCAGTTCTGAGATGTTTCCGCGTTACCCCGCGTGAACTGCTTGCTTCACGTCCCTTCTCAACACCATGGCTGCTCAGTGTTCTCCTGATGGTGGATCTATGGACACTAGCTAACGTGAAAGAGGCCTTTTGTTGCATACAAGTTACCCCTCAAGTATTTGTTGGCCGACCACTGTGGAGGGTAACGTTGTCTTAAATCTCCATTTGCTCACAATCTGTCTGATAAATCTGTGTGACACATCCCTGACTGACACCGGAATCTCATTACATTGGTTGGAAACACTTCTGAACAGATGGACTCTAATTCGCCCTTGAAATGAATTTGTAATCCTTGAGGTGCACTCACTTTTGAACCTCACAGATATATAAAATTGGCTCAATTTTCTGAAAAACAAAACAAATAGTTAAGTATAATATTTCTGGTTTAATTGAATTGCCTTTGGACTCAGGATTTCTTGTCGCGATAGATAATTGCGTAAAGCACTTTTTTTTTATTAAGATGTAGTAAGGGGATTTTAGTTTTCAGGTTAATTGGACGAACCACCCTCTATGTCAGGAATAGTATTTTAAATGCCATAGAGCTGCTAGCTGTTTGCTGGCAGTGGCATTACAGTTAATGCACAGACATGCAAGGTGTGTCAACGGTCTCATCCGATTTTATCCATTTTATGTTATCAGCTTGATGTTATCATTGCCTGTCACCAGCTTAAGGTGACAGGCAATGATCCCTGGATTACTTTGTTACGGGTAAAAAACTGAAATGTGATAAATCTTGGGAACCTTCTGCTGTTCTGCTGTTTTTTTAGTCATATACATTTATTCATAACCTATGAGACCGTATATCTCCAGGCAGTAGAAGAGCACGCTGAATCAAAATAACAGTAATGGCAGACGGAACAAGTGTTATTTTTCTAATGAAATATTTAAAACTAATCTATTTGCATTCGAAACAGATTGTGCTAGTGTTCTCAATGTACTGCTGACTATTGTTATAATTTAGTTCTATGAGGCAAATGAGGTTTGAGGATAATTAAAGACAGTAATTTGAACATTTTGCAGTGAATAAATGCATCATATTATACAGGACATAAATAGATGTAGAGCAGTAAATAGAAAAAGAGAAATACCTCAACTAAAGCACAAACACAGCTTACTGGCTCTCAGTAATACAGTACAGTAGTTGAGGATATGTCCAGTAACTCACTCACTTTAATGAGCTTCATTGTTTTTAAAGTGAACTAGGTTTAGTAAAGAAGATGAGATACAGCCACACTGTTATAAAATAGATGAAAAGGGGAATAATGTTTTTTTTTCTATTTAATTTTTTACTTGCTAAGGACTAATAATATCTGCTCTACATTCTTTTCTGCAGTATTGCTTTGACGAAGCAGAACTTCACGCTGAAGTACGACACCAACATTCCTCGTCAAGTGGTGAGGATCTATCCAGTTACCACCGCAATTGACCTCACACTGTGTGAAATGTGAAGATGCAAAAGCGGATTTAGTTTTTGGCCCCCGTACTAATCTCTCAATAATTTCTCTTTTTAAATGCAGGGCCTTGCTGGAAGCAGGTATGCATCTCTGTTTGATTGCAGTTTATCTACACAGCTACACACGCTCCACAACCCAGTTTAGTAACGCTCTTGTTTTCTCGTCTCAGTGCCATCGTCTCAGCTACCTTGAAGTGTCTCATGAAATTCTACAACATCACAGAAAGTGTAAGGATGTTTGACGTGCAATCCATTTTCATGGGGCTACCAAAGCCATCAGAGCTGTCTCTTGAATTTTGGGCTTGTGTTTTTTCTTCTTCTTCTTCTTCCATATGCTGTAGGATCTCCCCAAACCAATCCGAGCCAACTTCATCCTCAACGTGGAGACAGATGAGCTGTTCATCACTGCTGGCCTGCAGGACAGAGTTGTGCAGGTCAGTAACACAAATCAATACTACATGGATCTGCCTTTGTCAGTAGTACTCGAGAATAACATGAATTGTTTGTCTTTTGCAGGTTTATGAAGGATTAGTCTACATGGACTTCAGCAAGAAGCTCATGGACGAACAGGGCTATGGTAATGACATCACTGTCTGTCAGTAGATGATAAGTTGATGACGCACATGCAGTATTGTGCAAAGAAAGGTGAAGTGAAGATGTCCTGAATAGATTTTATTGATACAAAGTGCAGGGGAAGCAAACGGTGTTCAGTGTGACCTTGGTTTGCCTCTAATACAGCACCTTTTGTAGTCACAGTTGTGCACAGTTTTTAGATAGATACTTAGTAGTCTGTTCCAGTATCTTCCAAAATCCTTGTTCTTCTTCTATCTCTTTGGGCTTGTTGTCAGAATAGAGCAGATTGAATTTGGGACCAGTCAGACGTAATGGTGGATAATTGCATTTTGCACGGATCTGCATATTTCTGCGTATTCATGGGGTTGTGTGTTTTCGGTTCTCAGGCAACTATGTTTCTTTGGACATGAATAACCTTCCACTGTTATGGCTGGCCTACCTCAGTGACCCCAGTGACTCTGGACGCATTCACAGCAACATCCGCCAACGCTGGCTCAGTGGTATGCATTCAAATCAAACGTTACATAGCTTACTAGTTTAAAATTAAACGATTATTAGTCACATTTTAGATAGAATTATCGATCAGTTCCTCCATTGCATTGTCCAGACTGAAATATCTTAACAACCTGTCGATGGAATGTCATGGATGGAACGTGATACCACTTTTGCTCTAGTTAAAGTTTAAGGGAAAGTGAGAGTATTGACTGATGGTTGTAAAATACTTTGACAAGGATAATCCGTGCCTTGCACAGCCTGACTCGACATTTATTAGAATACGCTATATCTCGGAAACATGCCATTTCTCTGCCATTCGGAGCTCATTATGTGGCATGTTTCAACCGATACATGGAATAAAATCTCTGTGCACAATTGGATAGTGCACACTATTTGATTGGCCTGGCAGATCTTCGCCAGAGAATAATGAGCTCCCAACGGAGTGACTCCAGACCAACTTTCTGGCAGAAAAAAAATATGTGAAATAGGAAATTGGTTTGCTTTGCAGTATTCATACGGACTAAGAATACTGCTCTACAGGGCATCACATAGTTCACAAGCACTTGTGTAGGTAACTACACCAACAAATTCATTCTGTCCACTGCTCCTGTGTTTATAGTGCTACTCAGCTAATGTTAGCATGCTAACACGCAAAAAGAAATACAGGGGGTTCAGTGAAACTACATCAGCATTTATTTTGTATTTTCAGTACAACCAAGTGTTCTTCACAGTTCAAGAAAGCCTCTTTGATGACATGTCAGTTTTCTACAAACAGAAAAAGTTCTTCAATTAATTTTTAAAATAACCTGTAAGCTCAAGTGCATATTTCTATCTCTCTGTCGCTTTTGAAAATGGAAACACATTGTTGTTGTTTTTTTATATGTATATGCTGAACTACTTTCATGTCTTTGCACAGGAGAGGTAATGGTCGTCGAAGCTATGAAGACATTTGCTGAGCTCACCGATCAGGCAAGGTTGGTTTTAGGAAGCCTCTACAGGCAAATATGTGTCTAGTTTTTGTGTTTTCGTGTGGCATTTCAGGGGTTCAGGACAGTACGTAGAAGTGATAGTTGCCATAGCACTGATTGAAAACACTTCTTCCCTCAGGGTGGCTCTTCAGGACAGAGACTGGAGCCGCCTGGCAGGACTCATGGACCAGAACTTTGAGCTGCGAAGGTATGTTTAGATCAGATACATGCACAATACACTTGTACTCACAGCTAACTTTGACAGTATGTCCCACAGGGCTGTCTACACGGATGACTGTCTGGGTCCCGGGAATCTCAAGATGGTTCAGCTGGCGAGGCAGGTAGGTGCTCAAAGTTTCCGCCGCCTGCTCGGAGCGGAGCATGTTTTATTTATCAGCCTTTTTCCACCTTCATCTGTGTGCGCCTGCAGGAGCGTCTTTATGTTTATGCTCTCATGAAGTTTCTGTTGACTCTTGCAGTTCGGTTCAGCAGTGAAGTTACCTGGCAGTGGGGGGGCTGTGGTGGGTCTTTGCCTGGACCAGGCGAGACTGGTAAGACTATGCTATGTGGAAATTGTCATTCATAGCTCAAATCTCACCTTTTCCGTCAATGTTTTCATCTTTACATTCTTTCTGACATATATGCGCTTGGCTACTCCCCTCATTGGATGAAGTATTGGCCAGATTGTGTGTTAAAAGAGAAATTAACACAATCATAAAAATATTCAGTGCTGCTTTATCAGCTGACCCTAAACACACTCTGTTGTGTGAGTGATGTCCACCACTATTCTGTCCTTAAAGTGCCCTTTGACAGAAAGATTGCCCTAAAACCTCTGCGACATCAGTCACTAACCTGTCCGGGGTGCTCAGTAACTGCTCTAGGGAGTGTTGCACTTGTGTCCTGCATTTGTCTGACGCAGCCAATGTTCGGCCCACTAGGTGGAGATGAGGCAAGCTTTCCAGGAGGCAGGCTGCGTCTTCTGTGTCATCGCGCCATACAACCCATCTGCCGGCGTTGTCGGGGGCCAACGCTAACCTCGCACATCTCCCCATGACTCAGCCGGGCCACCGAAGGCCAGCTTGCGGCCGTCGGCTAGATGTGGCACAGCGTGGCCCTCCCCGTGTCTTACATGGTCCCAGTGTTATTTCAGTGAAGGATATGTGTCTGCAACAAAATTATGCAAAAGCCATAAATTAAGAAATAATTAGTGTAACTACCAGGATCCTCACTCCTAAGGAGATAGCTTGTGTCATATTTTACCAGATGGACCAGATCCTTATTAGTGCATTGCTTTATATGTAGGAAACTGGGAGTCTTTGTGAGTTTCAAACTTTATATGAGATTCTAGGGCTTCTTTTTTCTTTTCTTTTTGGTCATTGAAGGTGCAGTAAGCAGTGCTGTTGTGTCAGATTTAGCATCAATGTAAAATATCGTGTCATTATTTTTCTACACAGGATATATTAAATGTATAGACAGTGGTTCAACCTATTTCAACCTATTTCCATGACGAATGTAATTTTTGTACGCAAATTAAAAGCAGCTTTTATAACGTGTTGTTTGGATTTTTACTGTATTTTACACACATACACGGTTTGTGATAAACACAGCAGCCTAAGTAACATATAAATGATATTGTGTAAGTTTTATATCGTGTGCTGTGCCGCTGAACCGTTCATACCCAGTGAGCACATCTAATTTGCTGTTTCCTCCAGTGGGCGGAGTAGCAGGACTCTGCCTGGCCGCGCAGCGCTGCTCTCCGCACCGTGTCGCTGCCGTTGCCGCTCCACTCATGCGGACTCAGCCGCGGCTCATGGAGTAGCCGGAGGTCTGGTGGTGGTGGTGGACGGACCGTGTCAGACTCGCAGCGGACTGGGTGACGCCGGTGGACCATGGCTGCCAAAGAGGACCTCTACAGCAAAATCCTCCCTCGGAGGCTCCGGCAGAACCGAGCGGGCTCGATGAAATGTGGCTCCAGCCTGGATGTGCTGCTATCCATGGGCTTCCCCAGACCAAGGGCGTGAGTACTAGTCCGACCTAAACCACACACCGTCTGTTTCCTTGTGTTTGAGCTTGGAGGTCTACAGGTCGACAGCTCGTCCGGGGACCTGACACGGGGAGTCACGGTCTCTGCTGCGGGACTTCGTAGCGGACGGGTCCAACGCAGCATCACTCACCGATTCCCCGCATCGATTTTTACTGCGAGCAGCTAGCTGGTACTCAATTTACACTTGGAAAGAAGAGTAAAATAGATTGAAAGCAATTATTTCAATTCATAAAAACAACTTTATTTGAAAAATAATAAATAAACAGAATTAGTAAGAAGTGAAAAAGAAAAGTTATATTAGCAAAAACTACTACTAAATGCATGCAAAAGTGTAATTACTGTTATTTGGCCTTAATTTAGGTTGTAGCTTTCGGTATATATTTGTGCGTTAAAGCTTAATTATAAGACACGGTTCATTTAAACGCATTTAAATTGGGTTCCGTGTGTTTTATTCAGTTTCGTCCGTTCAGTATAATGCCATTTTTCAGCCATGTTTATGACGAGCTGTCATATGTAAACCATTCTCAAAACTGGAGTCAGGAGTCATGAAGTCATCACTGTGTGTGTCCGCCCTGTGTTAGTGTTGTTGTGGGGACATAGAGCAAATCTGTCTCATTGTGAGTCTCCGTTAGCCCCTGATTACATTTAAAGAGTTAGCTTTAGTTAGGAGTCACAGTTAGGGCTAGGCTGCGTCTCCAGAAAATGAATGAAAGTCAGTGTAATGTCCCCTGAAGTGATGGAAGCTAGAGTGTGTGTGTGTGGGGTGGGGGTGTCATATGGATCACTCTGTGTCCTCTGCTGTTACTGAATGGAAGGACTGTCTTTGACTTGGCCAGATCAGAGGGTTCACATCTGTCCTGTCGGCTGCAGGCACTCACTGTAAAGACAACACTACTGTACACTGTATGCGAGAGGCACAAACAGCACTTTACTCACATTTGCTATAAAAAATACTGTAATGAGACTAGGAGGGATTTTTGTTTTCTGTCTGACAGTTTTTGTTGATTTGTCAAATTTTTTAAAACTACAAAACACACCATCTTCGCTGGCCTTTAGTTTTTTTGTGACGGAAAGTTGGTTCGGAATCACTCCACTGGGAACTGATTATGCTCTGGCAAATATCTGCAGGGCTAGTGTTTACGTGGTGATGGATTAATTGGCTCTGATTGGTGGTAGAACTATCCAATTAGTTTTTAGTTAGTATTCATATTTTTTTCTCTATATCGGTTGAAACATACTTCATAATGAAATCCAAATGATGAATTACCATACTGATAAGAAGTCGTGGCACAGCAGGCTAAGTTGAAACTGGGCAAGAAATCTGTGATGTCAGACTTGAAGTGGATTCCTAGCACTGGTTTTAGGTTACAGACTGAATGGACACTGGCTTAGTGGCATGGAGGCAGCACATTATTATAGTAGTAATAATCACAATAATCATAATTATGCTGCAGTAAAGGCAGGCCAATTTTGTGTTGGAAAGTTTGCCTCGACCCACTCAGCTGGGAAGTGATTATTATTACAAGCGACTAATCGCAAGACGGCATGCAACAAGATTAATCCACATGTGAGCGCGATCCAAAACATGACGGACGCTTCAACTCTGAGAGCACCATCAGGCCTGAAATCTCTTTCATAACTACGTAAAATTGTTTTGAAACTGATATATCTCCAAATGAATCAAATCGGGGGAGTCTGAATTGGAATCGAATCGATTCAGGAAATCGGCTGCAATACCCAGCCCCATATGTGATGACACTTGCACAATTTTATAAATGAGTCTTGAGTAAACAAAATAAACATAAACAAAATATGCTGGCTGGGTGACTAAACTATGTTACGTGTTTTTTCTTATGCACTGGGCGAATAGAGCAAGCGCACAACACACACAGGAGCTTTCAAAAGCTGAAACCTTCAGTTTACATTATTGTCAAACTACTTGAACATTAGACAGACAAACCATGAACAGTTCTCCTATTCTGAAGTCCTCACATCATCCATTGTGCTAAGAGTTAAATGTCTTTGCATTCCCTGTAAAGTTATGTTGGTGGCCACGGTGGTGACTTCCAAAAATAGACTATTTACAGTCACTTTTCCTAGCACAGTTACGATGATGATGAAAGTATAAAAGAAACTTTAATACTTACTAAGCTCAAGGCAGTTTCGTGTGGTGGAGGTAGTGAAAAGCACGTAATATTTAGTTGAGTTGTGCATGCAGAGTAACAGACACACAGTCATGGAGTTGAATTTGTTTTATGAGAAAATGGCTCTGATTGTTTGTAGGACTGTTAATTGCCTGCAGAGGTATTTTTTCTCTGTAGCTGTTGAAAAACACTCCATAATGAAATCCAAACGGTATGGCTAGGCCAGGCTATGGCTTTACCTGAGTATCTAGAACTACTGTCGTTATTCTTTACACGCCTTAAATGTAGAAACATGAGTGAACATGATTTCCTGTTTAACACAGGATTCCCCCCAAGAATGATCTATTGCACCAGCTGGTCAGAACAGCATATAGAAAAAAGCTTTCACAAACCATCTATAGCTGAATCAGTATCGAGTCAGTTACTGAAAGTGTCTCAACCTATATTTGAACACAGGGGAATCTCTTTTTTATTTCATACAGTCATCATTTAGGGTCACCCCTTTTACCCAGACTCATGTCACACATCAAGAGAGTGTGTGTATTTGTGTGTCAGAGGAAGTGTGCTGTGGTTTGCTGAATGGACACAGAAGACAATGATAGGCCCCCAGGCAGGCCAGCGTCGGCCTAGAACACACTCCCTCAGGGAAGCCACAGTCTCTTTTATATCAGCCTGTAACTGCTTGGCCTTGATATGGCCACTTATTAATTCCCTCTCTGTCTATCTGTTTCACTCTCTCTTTTTTCTGTCTGAGGAAATTGACCCACTAAATATCCTGACCAACCTCAGGTGTCCCGATTCTGCTTTAAAGGGATTGTTCCTGTGTGGATAGATTAGATTTATCTGCTGCTGTGTGCCAGGCCATTGTTTTGGTTCGGGGGCATCCCCGCTTTGCTCCTAGAGCTCTCACACAACGGAGTAACTACACACTGGCTTTATATAACAGCGTTTAGTACAAGAAGATACCCACAATACAGTTGTTACAGAAATATGAAAAGCATTTTCATAAGCACTCAGCTTTTTGCGTTGGCTAAATTGACAACGCAGAGTAGAACCTAAAGTACAAATTACACACAAGGGGGAAATAGATTTATAAATAAATCTGTTTTATATTACAGTTTTAGTTAGATTTCATTTGAAATGTTCTATAATTAAAAAACAGATCCAATATTCAGAGGAACATTGTCTCCAGTCAGTTACTGCTAAATGAACTGGTAACAATAATAATAAGACATTTTTATCATCTTAGAGCCGGTAAGTGGCTGTAGGTCTACTGCACATTGACTCCAGGATGAATCAGCCTGAAAAAAAAAATCGATTGTGCACGTTATTCTTCTTCTCTCTAGAGACACGGTTTCCAGGAAGTCACAAGGTGCGTCTCTTCAACTTTGTCAATGACAGTCTTGTGCATGTCAGCTAGCTCCTAATGTAATGATCAGTTATACATGAAATAAGCAGAGTCATGCTTTTTTCTCTTTTACAAGAATAGCCTAACTGGGCTGTTTAAACAGCCCTGAGTTTTGGCACAGAATGATGGGAAAGAAACGGAGAGCTCATCAAATATCAGATGCAAGGTCAAAGAAAGGTTTGGCTCGGGAAGACAATTGATACTATATGTCATCAGGAGTAATGACCCTGATTAAAGGATCAGCATGTCTCTCTTGTTATGTGTAAATCTTCATGTGTTTTGTCAGTGCAATACAATCCTACACCAGCCCACGATTTCACACCAAAGTGACAATCTTCATCCCACAATCAGTTTCCACCGTGGTTCTAGATAAAGATGTCATAGAGATCGAAACACAGTGTTTGTGAACTTCTATGCTTTATTAGATGCTATCTGATCTTTGCTAGCATAAGCCTGTCAGCTACGATGCTTTGGGGACAAGACTTAATGCAGTAATGCTACAGCGGCATGCAGTACAGAATAAGGTCAATTTGCATTATCTGTGCTCTCTGGTGTACCTTTATTAAGTAAATTAGCGTCAACTCTGTTGCTAGCTGCAAAGGCTGGAGCTTTGTGTTGCGCATTCATATGCTCCTCTTAGGTGTTAGTTTTTGAGATGGGATGTCATTCTTTCAACATGGGTGTGTCCATGTGCTAGTGCGTTAGCGTCCATCAAAACTATTGTTTTTGAGATAATGTAACATATCATTGACCCATACTAGTTTTTATGGTTAAGATTTTGCGATGTTAGGAGCTTGTGAGAGATGGACATGCAGTTATTTGGTCTGGCTTAAGGTTAAGGTTACTTAATTAGCCCAGCAAGTTGCATGCTAAAATTTCCCTAGTCTTCTAATTTGTTGTTGTTCATGTGAATTTTCCTCATCAGGAACTCATATTCCCAATAAATCCGACATCACATGAACGCACAATTTAGCTACCAGAATTTTCAAGCTAGCTAGCTAGTAGCCACACAAGTCTCCCTCATGATCTGCTGATGTTACACACACACTGTTATATAAGTACTAGAATATAGACAAATGACAATGACTATAAAGATCTAAAATTAACTAGTAGATGATAAGTAAAGTTTTTTATTAACTGACTTTTATTCATATATATATATGAATAAAATGTTGTACTTTTTATTATAATAAATATATATATATATTTAATTTATTTTTATTTCTTTTCATATCGCTTTCACTATTTCACTACTTTTGTGACTTACCTGCTTGTCAGTAACCCGGAAGCCAGACTACCTTCACCTACCACCCACAAATTTTTGTGGTGGAAAGTAGGTCTGTAGTTGCATAGATCAGTGTGTGCCAATCAAATCATTTGGGAGGAGGAGGCTTTATGTGGTTGTGGACAAGAAATATAACAACCGCGTAGCCATACACGCCATCTTAGCGCTTTGGAGCTGAATTTATTTACAACAAAATGGCTCTGATTGGTTTTTAGGACTATCCAGTTGTGTGGAGAGCGATTGTATTCTCTGTAGCAGTTGAGACAAGCATCATAATGAAATCCACATGCAGTGTTACCAGACTCATATTCTGATATGAGTTGATTCTGGCTACATCAGACTAACTTGTCATTTTTGTGGCTCTGTAGCTGAATTCTTTTTTCCTCAGCTGCTGTGTATCATTATAAAATTGTAATTACAAACATTATACAGCATATACAGTATAATGTATACGTAACTTCACACAGTTTACAAATGCTATGGTTAAATTATTACATCAGTCTCTGCAGTTTTATATTGCTTGGGTAGTATTTTTGGGTACAATCGTTTGATAAATGAAGAAGTGAAAGCTGTTCAGTGCTTTTCCAACAGTCTGCTTTCATTGTACTCATGGCTATCTTATTGGTATCAATGGATCTGTATATCTCACTGTGGTTCAGTATGAGCTCAATAATTAAAGTGAGATCTCTGTGTTTGAAGCTCTGTTTTCTTGTCTTGAGCCCTGAGATGATATCCAAAAAAGATTTCAAGCGGCAAAATCTTGACTCAATCCGCATTGCAGTGTTTTGCATTGATGTACCAGTGCAGTGTGTACTTTTCGGAGCAATCATCTATGTAGCATTATTTTAGGTCGACGTACATTTGTTTTCAGTTTATGGTGTAAGACTTGAGTTTTGAAGTTGTGTCAACTGGACGCCCACTCATTTCCTGTGTAGATAATGTGTTGTTGTTTTTATACAATTGCTTCGCTGGTCATAAAATGTCATGCACTGACACTGAGGACTGTAATGCAAAGCTATAAATCTTCTGGTTTCCAGGCGGTCTCTCAAAACCAGTGTGACAGATCAACACTCCTCGTATTTGCATTTACGGTGCAGTGTTTGCAGTAGACTTTTCTCAGTGCTGATTTCGTATGTATTCTCCCATTTTGAAGTGGCTGTCAGCGTAGGAAATTTGTTTTCTGTGTAGCTCAGCTCTAGGGTTGAACATTTGCTTATTTGTAGGAGGAAGGGAAAATGTCTACATACAGTTCGTGGGTCCACGTCTGCTACATCCGCGAGAGCTTCATACTGCACATCCCTGCTATGGGAACGCTAAAGTGCTGTGAAGTTGGTTTCTCTCATGAATTATTGAGTCATTCCCTTGTTTTTTTTAGCCAAGTATCTTTGAAGTGGAGATGAATATGAGCTTATTCGGAAGCTTTGCCTATTTCTGCCTTCACAAATTGGCCCCGGCTCTCAGGGACTATTTGCAGATAACTGTAAAATCAAAATGAAGTAGCTGTTATTACATTTGAAGTGTCATTATATGTGTCTGCTTCAATAGGGAGAATCTAACAAGGTCATATAAATGTCATTAGTCTCCTTCCTGAAATAGGAGAGGTGCATCACTGTCTGCATATAGCTGCCATCGTTCACTGGTGCACTTCCACTTCAGCTCGATGGTCATATCATGGTTCATTTGAAGCTCTGTCCGGAAGCAGGGAAACAGACAGCACTATCAGATTATGGGGCCATTGTCTCCACTCAAATATCTCAATGTGGTAGCATGAAATTCAAGGTAGTGCAACTGGCATAGTGGAGGGCAGTTTGCATTACAAATGATCCACATCATCCCAAACGAAGGATTCTGCTTTTCTGTAAGAAGAGAGCCAGCTAAGTATAGCATATTTAAAAGCCCCTGCTGCTACTTGTTCTGTGAGCAGGTGATTGTGTGTTGTATTTGTTAACAGCTGCATGAATGTGTACAGTATTCACCTGACTTTTTTTGGATTTAAATGATTGCTCAGTCTTTGACTATCTGACTCATGGAAACACAAGCTCTGTGTTAATATCAGCTTGTGGCCTCTGACACAAATGGAGAAATACTGAAAGGTCAGTCAGTTGCTTGTAAATTTGGTTTAAATCTGATGATTGCAAGTGCTTCAAATTTTGAAATCTTGCAATTTCAGTTCCTGAAATGCCCACTATTTCAATATTTTTTGAATACCCAAAATATCTATGACTATATTCTCATGCAGCAGTTAGCATCATGCTAGGATGGTATTTCTTTTTAGCTTTTCAAGGGAAGCTTAGACCGCTTTGCACTTTTTTTTCCGTCAAAGACAATCAACAACAGGGCAAAAATTGAAGATATTGCTGAAGATAACAGCTGCTAACATTTAAACGCTTCCTGTGGTTTTGAGGTTGGCCTAGACTCACATGAACTTTATGGAAAATTTGATCGCAACTGTTAGCACTGAAACCCAGAAAAAAAGGAAGCTGTGAAATTATTTTTACTATTATGTTGACAATAGAATTGGTGAATCAAATTGTTTAGTTGGTGAAAGAGAGCAAAAGGTCAAATTTCAAATGATGGACAAAAAATACGAGAATTTGGCATTTGGGATTTATTCTAGCATTGTTCCTGTCTTCCCATCACTGCACACAGATCTGACATTTCTGTCCACTTTTCTACATGCACTTTTATTTTTTAAAGCAGAAGCCATTGATGTCTCTTTCTCTAGTCGCTGTTATACTCTTCTACTGGTTGGTTGAGTTCCACTTACAGAGTAGAATAATTGTCAACGTCAGGCATACCAACAGTGCGGTTAGTACGTCAAAGACTAGAGTGGACGTCAAAGACAAAAGTGGTAAGCAGGTGGCTAAATTTGGCCATACATCAGGAAAATACAAGAATGGGCCAAAATGACAAAAACTTTTCAACATGGTCATCATTTAATACTAAATATTCAGCCAACTGAGTTCAGCCAGCGATACTTCAACATCAGTTGAAGTTTTTTTCCTAGTTTCAGGAGCGGAAATAAGTGAGCCCACGCTTCACTTCACATTTCATCTGGCAGACACACTGCACCGTTAGCATTTTTCTGACACAGCGATCTGCATATCTTGTTCTTTTTATGTTACTTACACCGTGTGCGTCACAAGTTATCTGGTAATATGGCTTTATCTTGTGTTCATTTAAATGAGGAAAAAAATAGACTGAAAAAACACAGCCACACCTATTCATAACCTTTATCTATTTAGAATATGATACCGCCACGATATCATAATTTTATTGATATTATGATGTACCATTCCATTTAGTTTTAACACGCCACAGTACGTTCTGACTTCTAATGTTACCTAGATTATTGTATATTTGAGATGATGATGACACAACCTTATGTTCAGTTTTTAGTGCCAAGATTATACCAGCTGGGATTTCCCCAAATTTTAGTGCAAGGCTTGTGCACATGCAGACTTGGGTTTCCCTCCAGCTGACTGATGACAAATAACGCTACCTCTAGGATCCCTTCTTATGCAAAACCTCTTAAGTTTCAAACTTCTTAATACAATAACAGAATCTCACTATGTATCACACCAACCATGAATTAAAACCTCACTTGTGTAAATGAGTCATTGTGTAATGAGCCCAGACAGCGCCTGGGAGAGTAGTGTCGATGAGGAGCTTCTTTCGATGCGCGAGGAGGTGAATACTCCTGTAACATGTACAGCCAGTCGACTATGTGCTACGAGTGTTACTGATAAACAAACATAATTTGATATTTGGTGGTCTGGAGGTGAAGGCTGTCTATGCTAGCTCTGGAGGCACTCACTGAACTCATTAAAACTACATTCAGCTGTGCGTGGCTCTTGCAGAAATTTATTGAACCTAACGCAGAAGTTCGTGTGAAGTGGAATGGATGGGATTAGTCAATGTCACTGCCTGCCCAGAATCCAAATCTTCTTCAAAAGCTGCCATTTATTTTCAGGGTGTTTTTTAATAACGCTAAGGTTATTGTTTCCCATCGTGAAGGAGATTTTGAACAGGAACATGTAGGAACATGTAGAAGGGCAGGAGAATGCCACACTGAGGTGAGTCAGACTGTATCACAGGTGACTCCTGTTAACCGTACCAAGAATACTTGGTTGATTTTTTTCCAGTTTGGACTTGATTTTGAACACATGAATATTATTTTGGACTTTTCTGGGATTATATAAGTCAAATATGCTGTATATGCATGTCTTTAAATATACATATTTGTCATATAGACGACTGTTCAGCATTTACCTGAAATGTTTCGTTGCTGTCGTTGCTGCACAAAGAGAGGTCACATCAGATACTGAAAACAAGGCTTCACATATGTTTGCAACCCACAGATATGTACAAATGATAAGTTTATTATTTCTGTTTCATTTGTTCGATTGGGTTCTCCTTGTCTAGTTTCAGGACATCTGCTGATATCATTTTTATGCGGAAATGTAGAAAATTCTAAAGGGCTCAATATGTTTTAAGCAACACTCTATAGGCCTATTATTTAATTTTATATTTAAGTGTTCTCATCAACAAGACATATAAGTCCAAGTGTGATGTAAAGCAGTTGATGGAATACTTCATGTACAATTCTTGTACAATAGTTTCAAGTAGGGTTACAATATAAATAATATATTTTTTTAATTAAAATGTCATAAATCAGCTTCTCTCTGCCAGCCAGTTCTCTTCTTAAATATTGATGTTAGTCTTCAAACCAACTGTATTCAGACCGTCCCCCCGTCTCCCCAGCTCGTGACTGAACTCTCTGCAGCACATTTTAAACATTTATTTTCTCTTTCTCAGTTTCGTAAGCAAGAATTCATGAGCCATTATGTTGCCTGGTGGGCAAAAAACAGAGTGTACACCTGCACTGTGGGCACAAAATAAGAGTGAAATTAGAATGATTTTTGCTTTCTTTTACTGCTCTGCTGTGTCCAACTTGTCACATAGTGAGAAAGAAGAATGCATTCTTGTCCTGTGGTCAGAGGGCCTCTCTCTCTCTCTCTCTCTCTCTCTCTCTCTTTCTGTCCACCTCTCTACAAGCACACGCAACTAATCTGTGAACACAGTTGCTGTTTTTATTTTGGGTTGTAAAAGAGGGCACTACAGGGTTGAAAGGATCAGGAACTAAAGTAGATTTGATGTGGCATTTAATCCCATGCCCAATTTGATGTGGACTCAGATGTGTGTGCGTTCATTCACACATTTCAGTCCGTGGGTGGCTGTGCATTAATGTGTTTGGTACTTATTTACTGCTGTGTGCATGCACGCGTGTGTTCATGTGTCATCTTCTGTCAGGGGCTTTTGCATGTCAGTGTGTGTGTGTGTGTGTGTGTTAATGCGTGTGCAGTGATGACCGAGCCATCTGTGCTTGTAGCACCTTTGCCAATACAGTGACTGGAGCCCTTCCAGCAGCCAGCGTCCTCCAGCTCCTGCTGTCTGCCCCTCACATTCACTTCACAGAGACACGACAGGAAGCTGCTCCATCTTGGACCGGCTTCCTGCTCCGTTCTCCCTCCCACTGCTCTCCAGTAATCCTGCTGGATGACTGGACTGAAATGATTGGGGGAGAAAATAGATTTGATGAGACATTTAATTACAGGCCTGATTAGTTTTCGATGTTGCCAGTGTTAATGAGTGTTTCATATAACTAGATAGAAAACATCTCTTGTTTAGTCTCATCTCATCATTTTAGTGAGTCTTTATTCGTTTTCTCAGTGCTCACTGTGCTCTGTATTGCCTGACTGAAGCACACAACAACACAGCCAAATACAGAAGACTTGCGTGATAAAATATGTGAGACTCACTATGACCAAGCTCATGATGTGATAAAACGCAGCCTGAATTCTGATGTTACGCCATAGCTAATCTATAGCCACATGAAAAGCAGAAACAGCAACTCAGCCTTTCACGGAGACGTACTCCTGCAGTCTGCACCCAAAGGCTTTTAATCATTAATAATGAGACAGTGTATTATTGCCAGAGAAGAATTAAACCCTTGCAATAATTATCCAGTAATGTACACACGCAAGGCAATTTTGAACACCTTCAAGAAAAAGAACAAGAAAAACCTAAGAAAAACAGCAGGAACCAGAAAAGTTATCTTCTTACAAACACAGAAGCAGGATATACTGATTCTACTGACGCTATGCACAAACATGGTCTTGTTGCTCTTCATAGTAAGAGCTGTGCAAATAAATGTATTTTCACAGAAATAGGCCGACTGAAAGAATCTGGGGTACTAGCAGGAAGTCCCGCCGATTAAAAGCCAGACTTACCAACCTGGTTATAATACACCTTAAATATTATTTCTCTATATACAAAGGCAACCTCATATTCATTTATTTAATACGTTACATCTATCAAACCCTATTTTCAAGATCTTGTAATGTGTGTAGCCCTTTGTTAATAACCTAATACATGTATCGTGTCATCTCTTCATTTGCATTCTGCTTACGTGTGTGATATGCTGTTCTGGGGTGGCCATAATGTCTTTCACTGAACACGTTTACCATATTACAGTTCATGCATGTGCTTTTCATGTATCGCAAGAGATGAGAGCTGTTGTGTTTAGCGCTCCAGTTAATAGGAATATGGTTTTGTGTTGTGCAGTGAGCTGTAGGCAAGGGTTTGGATACCTGAAATTTTAATTATTTACCAAGGGATAGCAGCATTGTGCTGCGTTATGTTTTTAATTAAGAAGCTGGTCATTACTATTACAAGGCCCTTTACTTGAGCCTCCTTGCACCTAGGATATAGGCCACCACAGATATGGATGACAGATAAATGGATGGACATTTCAATTTACATTTAATCTACTTGTTTAAAACATAGAGTTTAGCCAATAATGAAAACAACATATGATCTTGAAATGTGACTCACGCATGTCTTTAATACACAGTTACTGCTTTTACTTGGGAGCTAGCAACGATTCTGCTTTGCATTTACCGTATATAAGCTCAACATTAACACGTGACAGAGGAGCCGTATGTGAACTCTTGCATACATAAAGAGAGTTATTGTGGTGTTGTCGCGCAACCACAACCTTTCTCAGGGTGTGAATCACTAAACATTTAACCAGCATCAACTCCTTAGAATCAGAAATCCGGTTGGTATGACATATTTGCTCGACATATTTTTTGACATATTTGCGTGTCTTTGATTGTAGCATTACTTGTTGCAGTAATGTTTCATGAGGTAGTTGCACCAAAAATGAAAATTCTTATAGGTGATTTCCCTGCTTCACATGGATACTTGCTGAGCTAACTCTCCAGGTGGCCAGAGGAATGCATACTGAAGTTGGTCTTTGTCTTTTCATAAAAAAAAATACATAAAAATAAAAGTATTTATCTGCCTAAACAACTATGCAAGACCATTTTTTTAGGATTATTATTTTTCACCAAAGTGGCCAGACAAGCATGCAGTTTTAATTCAACTTATGCCGGTCAGGTTGAATTTTGTTAACATTTTGTAGTTTAACTGTGATCACGTAGATCACGCAGTACCCTTTGATTTGTGTGTGTGTGTGCTCTTGTACAGGTTGCTTTCTGAGGACCAGTTTTATACCATCAAAGTGAGGACATTTGTGCAAAATGAGGACATTTTGGCCAATCCTCACTTGAACAACCATGTTCAGGGTTAAGACAATTAGGGTATTGTTAGGGTTAGGGTTAGGGCAAGGCAGTTACTTGAGATGGTTAGGCTTAGGTTATGGAGCTAGGGAATGCATTATGAATGTCCTCACAAAGGCAGCCATACAAACGTGTGTGTGTATGTGTGTGTGTGTTTGAACTACTTTATCAGTGTATGAATATGTGTGCATAATTGGAGTGGGATCAGTGAGTGAACAAGTTGTCTGCACACTGAACAGTCTCTTTGGGGTTGGGAGGCTGGCAACTAACAAGGATCAATTAAGAGTAATGAGTTTGGAGGACAAAAAGCACAGAAATGGGTTGCAGAGAAAGATGCTTATTGTTTCCTCAAAGACACCACCAAAGGCTCTAAGCCCAGAGTTCATTTTCACCATGGATAAGCAACGGGCTGGATCCCCCTTATTACTGAGCATATTAGAGTTTTAGCTCTACACACATTTCCCAGAGGGTGCACAGGTCATATCACTGCAGCACCAAAGCTCAACACAGTCCCTCATGATTTTCTGTTTTTGTTCGGAATATGTCCGGGTTATATAATAATGAGCACATAAATTGGTTTTGCTATTACAGATTCAGAGTCGGGGTCTTGCTGCCTGTTTTGCATGGAGCCAGGATTTGGTCAATAAAATTAAATTATCAAATATAATTAAATAATATCTAAAAACCGACTATACGCCTCTTTGTTCTAAGTAAAGTTATTTGCCAGTTCGCTTATGCTAGCTGCAGCAACAACAACATGTTGAGGTAGCTGCAGCAAATTAAAACACTAACAAATCTCCCTTCGATTTAACTGTGTTTGTGGAATATGTTAAGCAATAAAGTCAGATTCAGTCGAGCTTGGTGTTTCTGGGCAACATCTAGCTAACTGGCCATCGTTAGTTATTTGGGATCAAAAGAGGATTAACTAGCTGCTACCATGGCTCTTCACTTCACACTACGTTTGATGTCTGATGCACTGTTATCAAGCTCACCACCAGCTCACTAGAAGAACTCTCGCTAACTAACAGCATTCATTAGCTGCACTTAATCTCCCCTTATTTCTTAGTCTTTCCCCACTCGCTAGTTAGCCAGATATGAAGGTAGCATGTAGCCTGGAGTAGCCAGACTCTTTTCTTATCAAAATATGAGTCTGGTAACACACCATTTGGAGTTCATTATGGGATGTGTTTCCACTGATATAAAGATAAAATAGCACACAAGTGGACAGTCCTACAACCAATCAGAGTCATACAACTTTACGGTGCTCAGATGACCTGTATGACATGAGTTTATTTTAACTCAGTTAAAATATTAAAAGCTGTCTTAGTCTTTTTTTTTTATGTCTTTTAAGGAAGTGTTCCATCGTGTAAACAGAAAAGGATCCATATCCCTGCACGGTAAACTCAGTCGTCCATGCAAAATTGCACACTAATTGGAATGCATTTATGATTGCATTAGTTGGTAATTTGTTTGTGGTTTTTGGTCTGTCAGCTAACATCGCAGCTGGAGAGTGTGTTTTCGTGTAGCTTTAATAAACGCTGTCAACAACACAAGGGACACACTTCTGGGCCAAACAAAACACTGCATATTGTCGCAAGCTGGCACAAAATATAAGTGTTCAGTGGCTTATATACAGAAATATCTTTATGGGGATTTGTACTGTGCTTTTAGTAACCAGTTTGAGCTGAAGTGTAGTGTAGTGTGCTTTTGTCTAGCTGTGGACTCCCCGAAAACAATGTACAGTAACACAGGAAAAAGATTATCAGTTCTATTATTGTGAGGACGGAAGTTTGTATCCCCATCCGCCACACAAAGCACAATGCTGGCTCAGTATAGCAACAAAGTCTCTGAGAACAAACACACACTTCTGCCAATACAACCAGAGCTACTTAAGCAGCTTATGGGAGCAAACATGAAAACCACTGCACAGACACTGCACAGACACTGCACAGACTGCTTTCTGCTGGTATTTTCAGCAGCATGCTGGCATGAATGCAGGAATGTACTGCGGTGAATGGTTAACACATTTCAACTTTCTACTATCCTATGTAGAGTACTTCCTAGTTAAATACACATATACTGTATATTTATTATATGCGTTTAAGTCGTACAACTGTTAAAGTTGTATGAGAAATATGTGTGAATATAATTTAGTTGACAGATTTAGCTTCAGTACACGGAGTGTGTTGTATAATAGTGGCCAAGTTGTTCATACCATTTCTATGACGTTTGTGACATCAGCACAGCACAAGTGTCACCGGAGCTGTTTCAGTTTTTGGGTTAAGCTGTATTAGTAGATTTAGGTCAGAGTGAGGTATTTAGATTTTTCTATAGCACGCAAATGCAATTGTTCACTGATTTTCAGAGAGTTGTACAGTTTTCGACTTAGGAATCCAACTTTTCTTGGATAAAGCACTTTCCTGCACCTGCATCTTTTTTTTTTTTTTTTTTTT